>JANAVB010020600.1:3259958-3459958 GCA_029216955.1 Iris pallida | reverse complement strand
TGAGGTCAAGTACTCTTAGGGGCTATTGCAACATAACTATACAATACAAGCGAGTACTTTTTCAGCCAGTAAACACCAGTTGACTGTTGGACCATAATAGCAAAAATAGCAAGCTCGAGTATTTCATAATCATAGAGACCGATATACCTCCATGAACCAATTACTTTTGCACCATGGAACTCTTGAGGTACTCCTTCGTGGTTTGTCACTACTATGACCTGGAGAACAAAAAACAAGAAAGATAATTAACGGAACCGTTTAAACTTGTCTAACATCATGAACCTAACAATTTCGTGCAACTTCAATCTTCCAATTTGACCCATACTACTTCATCATATAGTTGTCGCATATATAGATCATAGTTTGCAGTATCGGCCGACACTGATCCGATACGGCCGATATCGATACGGTTTGGCATATGTCCCGATCCGATATTGACCGATACCCACATGGGTCTCTTTTCCAGTCAATTCGGCAAAAATGAATGAAAAAGACCAATGCGCAATGGTGTAAAAGCATACTAAGATTGTAAAAGAAGAAAAACACTTATCTATCGAAGATATTCCAATCGGCAAAGGCGACTACTATTTCATTCGATTCCAAAATTAGTAAGAAACAACACAAGAAATACTTAAAATTATGCCTAAAAGTATAAAATATTTTTTATAAAAGTTAAACAATTTATTAATAATTATTTGCTTTCTAACACCAAAAAAATTCCGATACTCCGATCGAAAATCACCGATACTGCCGATACCGATACTCATAGGAAGGGTCCAATACCGATACCGATACCGATTCCGACACTGTGAACCTTGATATACATATAACTATAACCCTGCTAGGGATTAAAACTTACAGAACAAATTCTGCACCAATTACTTCATGAACAGTAGAGCTTTTGTTCAAATATTAATATATGTGTGGAAGATAGTCAACGGGAGCAAGTATACCTCATCTCCCATTTCTCGCAAATTTTTGATGAAGTTCTGGAAGCGGTTCTTATACCCAGAAACATAGCTGCCAAATCAAACCAGGAAAAAAAATTCAACAAATTGACAAGAAGCCATGAACAACGATAGGAAGCAACCAAAGGAGGGAGAGGGAGAAGGAGGAAAGAGCTTACGCAAAGGGAGAGGGCTCTACGAAGAGAGCGATTCTTCGAGGCTTGGAGCTCGTCTCCGCCTCCTCTTCCTCCGACTGAGGAGGAGGCACCTCTTCTTCCTCCTTCACCTCCTCGATCGACATCCTCCTCTTCTTCGCAGCAGAGAGGACCACTCTCTTTCGACTTCTAGAAGAAGGAGGAGGAGGAGGCAGAGGAGGAGACCAACAAGTAGGACAATATGACGAAGGAGAAGAAGAGTAGATGAGAGAAAAAGTAAGTGGGGATAAATTTATGGACATACTGAAGACGAAGAAGAAGAAAATATATGAAGGAAGGGTGTACTCCTTAGTTAATAATGAATGAATCAATGGCAAAATTTTCTATAGAGATTGTGCTGCTATTGAGGGGGTGCTTTGGAATCCAGAGAGCATTTGAAGAGTGGAAATGGTCCCTGGTATATCCTATTTGAGAGGCGAATAACACAAGGGGTTCTATAGGGCATATGCTTTGTCGATTTGGGGGGATTTTGGAAGACTTTTTCTATGGGCACCACAAGAATTACTGGGGGCGTCATTTTACTAGGAGACAGTCCAGGTTTAAGGAACTTTTACTGGGGACGTCCCAAAAATTACTTGGGGCTATCCTACCCCCCAAACCCTCTCTTTCATTTCATTATCATTTTAAAATTCTCTCTCTTCAAAACACTCTCAAAACACTCTCTAAAAAAATTCTCTACTCTCCAAAACCCTAACACTCTCTTCATAATCCACTCTCCAAAACCCTCTCTCAAGAACCCTAAGTCTTCCAAGATCATCAATGGCACCGAAGAAGAATCCGTCATCACAAGCTAGGTATGTTTCCTAATTATTGTATAATTTATTTTACATTTCAAAGTAAATTTCGATTCTTTGAGAAATCTCTTAAATGTTATTATAGATTAGGTTAGAACAATTCAAAGTACATTTCGAAATCGAAAATCTCATATTTTATCGTTTAAACCTAAGCTAACTGTTCGTCTGGTTGTCGTCCCTAAGGACTGCAGACGAACGGGCAGTCCTACTGCCAAAGTGGACTGCCATGCAGTAGGCAGTCCTGTTATAAAACAGGACTGCAGGAACCCTGGCAGTCCTGTTATAAAACAGGACTGCCATCTCTCTGGCAGTCCTGATAGAATGATGGACTGCCAGGAGCATAGCAGTCCTGAAGGCCAAGTTCGCAATTTCTTTTACATCCATTATTTAATACTAACCCTATGTTGTCATGTAGTCCTGTGGCCGCTCCCAAAAGAAAGCGAAACCTGTCACGCCCCGATCCCGGAGGATCGAAAACTAGCCACTGGGCGTGATGCCGTACAAGTCTAGATTGTACTTGTACAAGGCAAAACCATTACAGTTCCTGGTATTTCTCAGAAAACATTGTTAACACAGCAAAACCAAGCAGATAAATTAATGTCACAAAGATATGAAGAATGTATCTCTTTATTGATAATCGTAATGAATTACAAGACTCGTAGCGGAATACAGAGTTTACAACTGATTACAAGACTTTTGAATAGCCAACTGAATGTATACACTTGCCCTTTAGGCTACAAATGAATATATCGACTTCTTTACAATGAACTTGCCAATATGGCTACAATCTCACTGGTACAACTGAGTTCCCCTGTTCCATACATTATGTCCCGTATAGCAGAAGACATCGTCTTGGAAGAAGAGCTTCTGCACACCCATCCGATTCATCGATGCCAAGCACTGATTCACAGGATTTTTCCCAAGCAAACATCTGTAATATTGCCCACAACGTGGGTCAGTACATCATCAATGTACTGACGAGCGGTGCTGGCCCAACTCACCTAAGAAGACAACACTAAGTAATCATGTTACATAACATTATTAACAGTGGTCTTCCTCGTTGTAACATTATTAACAGTGGTCTTCCTCGTTGCCTTAGGGTCAATTTCATGTTATAGCCGACAAGAAGTAAAGCATGCAATTCTCATAGCCAACATAATTTAAAGCATACTGTTATCACCCTTTGGTGATTCTCACCCACGATCGTGTAGCCATCCCTGTACATTTATAATACTTACTCTGCCTGCACAAGACATTGTTAGGAACAATATCATGATTCAATATAAATATCACCGTTCAGGTGATTCTTACCAACAGCCAACATCCTTTCCTGTATTTGAGTAATAACTTACTCTGCCTGCATAAGACATCATTAGCTCTTGACCTATCTATATGAAGGTCACTGGCGACACGCCATCTTGGACCGTCTTACAGGTATACAGCGCCCTTGCCAGTGCAGGTAGCTAGCCCCACTGCAAGTCCTGTATACCGTGCTACTACTTCAGCACTGCTACTACTTCAGCATTTGTTTCCCCTAGGACGAACCGGGTTCCATGGCCCAGGAATACCGTTCGAGAAACCACCTTGTCGACAAGTTGTCCATGACCATGCAACTATATACAACTTATCTAAGAAGAAAACATATAATGCATGTCACTCCCCGTTCCCAGAATGCGTAGTCTTATTCATGTACAACTCATGTGTATTTATTTTAGTATTTATCATGTATTACCCTGTATTTAAATTCCTTTAATTCATGTTAATTAAGTTTCTGTTAATTAATTATCTGCTCTTTAATTCTTATGTTAATTTATTTCCTGCAATTAATTTTCCGTAATTTATTTCTGCATTTTATTTCCTGCAATTTACTTCTCTGCTTTAGTTTTATTTTCGGTTGGATGAGCCCCTTAAACCCGTCCCATTAAGAACCCGGCCCAACTCCCACCTACCACCCCTTTGCTACTTAAAGCTACCCTCTCCCATCTCTCTCCTCATTCACTCCTTCTTCACCATTACTTCTTCTTCTTCCTTTTATTACTCTCTCCACCTACCAACTAGGCAAGTACATCTTGCTCTACATGAGGACCATATTTTATGGTTCAATATTCTTCCTCTCATGATTCTAAGAGAGTTTAGTGCTTAGTATTTTTGATTTCATTGGTTCATTTCTTGTAGATCTAAGTTATTGTATTTTCGGTTGTCTATGGGTTTTGATCTAGCAAACTCCTTTGTTATCAAGATTTGATGGTTCTATGTCGTAGAGCAGTTCATCCTACCCAATTTTGACCTTTGGAAAGTTGGATTCGGACTTATTTTGACAGAGTTATGGACTTTTGAAGCTTTGGGGTGCAACCATGGAGTTCTTGCTGTTTGGAGAAGACAGTGAGCAGTGTATGCTGGCTTTTTAACTGCGTCACTAAGCTGTGCGCGCTCTTTAGCGCAGCATGGAGTCCATACGCTGCCTTTTTAGGAAGCGTGTGTCTTGCATACGCTACCTTTTGGAAGCGTGTGTCGTATGGAGTTCATACGCTACCTTTTGGGAGCGTATGACTTGCATACGCTGACTTGGATGGTCAGGAGTCGTATGGAGTTCATACGCTACCTTTTTGGAGCGTATGACTTGCATACGCTGACTTAGATGGTCAGGAGTCGTATGGAGTTCATACGCTACCTTTTGGGAGCGTATGACTTGCATACGCTGACTTGGATGGTCAGGAGTCGTATGGAGTTCATACGCTACCTTTTTGGAGCGTATGACTTGCATACGCTGACTTGGATAGTAAGGAGTCGTATGGAGTTCATATGCTGCCTTTTGGAAGCGTATGACTTCCATATGCTAGCTTGGCTTGAGCGTAGCTTGACCTGGGCGTACGCTGGCTTGAGCGTAGCTTGACCTGAGCGTACGCTGGCATGAGCGTAGGCTGACATGAGAGTAGCCTGCTTACCCTGGATCTTCTATAGCCTTGTATATTGATATCTTATTAGATGTTTAACGTCCATTTTATATCCTTACGCCTTTTTGCATAAACTTGATATAATCATGATATGCTAGTAATTCTGTTAATTATAGATTGTTACGTGAGATGTACCATGTGTCATGAATTGAGTTATAGATACCCGGATTGACTAGAATTAAATCCTGAGAGTTGTAGACTCGACCCCACTGAATGCTAGTTGACTTTCATGCCTTGCCACCATTGATAATGATTGTGATCTTGACTAAATTGATCATGCGTTCCTAATTGGAACTAAAAGACTGGCTAGTCGTCTTATTGAATGAAATGAATGAGACACGTTCATGTTATGAACTATTGTACTCGACTGGCTGATCCCGAATATTGACATACATGTACATGCAGGCTTCAATCTATTTATTTATTTATTTATTTAGTTATTTTTTCTACAAAAGAAGCATGTGTACTTTATGGTCAAGGCATGATTACCGTGGATAGATTTGATTGTTGCATTACGCTATGTAAGACCTGCAACCTAACCGCACTGGTATCGTTGTAGAGTTGTGCATATCGTACCCCGTACGAAAGTACTCATTTGAATGACCATGATCCACGGCATGGGATTTCACTCAACGTAGAGACTATTAAGTTAAATAAAATAATGATTGCATGGAGAGAATGGATTCCCGAATTCTTACATGGCAGCCCCCTTGGGACGAGTAGTACCCGACGGGCCGGCTGGTTCCCACAGATACTGTAAATCTGTCACACGGGCAGGGAACAGTATCTGCTTTTATTATTATTGTATATTGTATATTGACGGGCGTCCTGCTAGGACTCGTCTAATTCATGCATGGGCCAATTGATCGACTGGATAGACTAGCCTTGCTTGCACATAGTAAGAACTGAGGAATCCCTAATTGCATTATTCCAGGATAACTTGGGACTCATAATAGCAAGCCGTAGGAGTTGATTGGCCGTTCAAGATGATTTGTTTGTGCACTGTACTCTGTTACCTAACTGGGATGATCAGAATGTCAGGACATGACAGGCCAACTTCTGTCCTTGTTTGGTTAGGAGGTTGGTTCGAAGTGTCTTGATGTGATGTGAGTTCTAGTAGCAAGCAGAGATCTATTATTATATTCTCTTACTTACTGGTTTTAGTTCTCATGTCGTGCTCCCTTGTGGTACTTGCTATTAGAGGTCTAACCTCTCTGGTTTTGTATGGCCAGATTTAGAGCCAGTTCCCGAGGACTCAGCGTACTTCCACCTCCAGGATGGTCAATACTAGAGGAATGATCGCAGGAGGCCTCGAGTGGGTTCCTTAACTTCACCACTCGTTTTGTTATCTACTTTATACCTTGCCGTTTGGCACCGACATGTTAGTCGGATTATCTTGTACTTACTTTTGTATAATTGTAATTAAGTCAGACTGCAGCTGATAACAATTGTGTACGCTTGCTATATCATCTGGCTATGTTTTGTAAAGCCAGATCTCAAGAACATTTTGACTGAGCATTTGGGACGTCTTACTGCTTTACCTTACATGTTCTATATTTCTGTTTCTTGTTTGAATGATTGAGACAATAGATGTGTAATGACCATAGTAAGACTTTTATGTAGTATGCACCCCCTCGTCTGGTTAGACAGCATTGATCGTATTATACGGTATTCATCTACCCGTAATACGTAGCTGGCTGAGTCACTCCCCCGCTCTCCAGTATTCTGGTTCTGGGGCGTGACAAGGTTTTAGTGGTGGCCCATGCAGGTCTGATTTCAGACTTGTGGGGTGTTTTGTTTAATAGGATGTCTCAATCACACATGTTTCCCTTGATCTCATGATTTGTTACTCTCAACTCTAGCTTGACATTCCAGTATCCTTTGACTTCATTGATCCTTCATGTCCGGTCATTTGATTGTTCTCTTGTCCCTTTTCTTAGGGGCACCACGTCCGTATCTGTCAGAGCTGGACAGCAACAACATGGACAGCAGCATGGACAACCTGACCAGATTGGTCAGCAACAAGGGTCAGAACCACTTCATGAGGCTATTCAAGAAGAAGTGATAGTGGAACCAGCAGCTGGGTCGCAGTATCCGGACATTCCACCCCCACCGACAGTTCTACCTACCCAAGTGGACACACCAGCCCTTCTGGAGATCATGAGAGGAATGATGGCTACTCAGCAACACCAGATGTTGGCCCAGCAGCGCATGCACGCTCAGTTGCAAGAGCAGAATGTACTACTCAACCAAGGATTACAGACGGCATTGGAAAGAGGGGCAAGGACAGATTCAGGAGCGTCAGCCCGGTTTTGCAAGTACAACCCCCGTCGTTTCGAGGGCACGGAGGATACCATCTCAGCAGATGCATGGCTTAAGGATATTGAGGCTATCCTGACAGCCGCTAAGGTACCGGCAGAAGAACGTGTGGATCTAGTGAAGTTGTTACTTCAGGATCTCGCTCGTGATTGGTGGGAATCAGAGGAAGTAGGCATCAGACATCCTGTTGCTTGGGACGATTTTACTGCAAGGTTCAAGACGAAGTACTATGGAGTTGTGGCACAGTTTGAGCTACAACAGAAGTTTATCAGCCTCAGGCAGGCTGGCAAGACTGTAGATGCTTATGCAGCGGAGTTCTGCAGATTGAGTAGGTTTGCCCCAGAGATGGTAGCGACGGAGCGCCAGAGGGCTATGAGGTTCCAGCAAGGGTTTCATCTTGAGCTCTTGCAATTGATAGAAGGGCACAATTACCAGACTTTTGATGAGATATTGACGGCGACTCGAAGGCATGAGATCACCATTCAGAGGCTTGCAGTAAGGACTGGGGGTCAGAAGAGATCCTACAGTCAGATTGAAGGAGGAGGGGGAGCAGCGCCCCGAACAACAGCACCATCCACTGGCATTCGTATCCACGATGTAGCGATACGAGGGCTAGCACCACCACCCAGGTAGCAGCAACATCAACAGAGGAAGAACCAGCAACCCCCGGCGGGCTGCACTTATTGTGGGAAGATGGGGCACACTAGAGATGTGTGTCGGACATTGAATGGACTGTGTCTGATATGTGGAAACCCAGATCATCGGGTTACCACATGTCCCATGAATTCGAGGTCAGGAGGACCAGGGCAGCAGTTTCCTGCTCTGCCAGCACCAGGGGCAGGGCAGTATCGAGGACCAGCATTGGCAGTGAGGCCGTTGGCGCAGCGTCCGTTAGTATCACAGGCTCAGATGTTTCGACAGCAGGGGCCGCCGATGCAGCAACATCAGCATAGACCACCCCAGCATCATCAAGGCAGGGGCCAGCAGCAGCACCAGGCTAGGCCACAGCATGGAAACCAGCAAGGAGGTCGAGGGCAAGCATTCACTTTGTCCTTGAAGGAGGCATTAGCATCGGGAGATGTTGTGGCAGGTAACATTCTCGTCGCCTCATATCCCGCAGTAGCATTGTTTGATTCGGGAGCATCACACTCATTTATATCTGCACAATTTGCGACACGGCTAGGAATGGAGTTCGAGGCATTGCCAGGGAGGCTAAATATACTCACTGGTAATGGGCTCGTAGGAGTTAGTAGAGTTATTCTAGCGTGTAGTGTTGTAGTTTGCGGGCATTCCTTACCCGCCCAGTTGATAGAATTTCCTGTTGGAAATTTCGACGTTATCTTAGGTATGGACTGGCTGAAAGACAGTCATGCGACAATAGATTGTCGTAGTGGGAGTGTATCTTTTGATATTCCAGGCATGGAGAGGTTCACCTTGGTCAGGTCAGAGGCAACTCAGCAAGAGCAGGGAGTAGTAACAGCAATGGAAGAAGTTCAGATTCCGAAGGTAGTTGAAGAATTTCTAGACGTGTTTTCCGAAGGACTTCCAGGTCTACCACCAGTTAGAGATATTGAGTTCAGCATAGAATTAGCACCTGGGACTAAACCGATATCAGATCGAGTTTACAGAATGGCAGATTCGAAACAGGCCAAGGTTTATCAGCATATAGAGGAATTGAAGGAGAAGAAGTTCATCCAAGCTAGCATATCACCATGGGCAGCGCCAGTGGTACTTGTAGGGAAGAAGGATGGGTCATCCAGATTATGCATCGATTACATGAAGCTTAACGCGGCGACAGTAAAGAACAAGTACCCACTACCCAGGATTGATGACTTATTTGATCAGTTGAGCAGGGCTAGAGTTTTCTCCAAGATAGATCTTCGTTCAGGGTACCATCAGGTGAGGGTTAGG
Source organism: Iris pallida (assembly GCA_029216955.1). NCBI lineage: Eukaryota > Viridiplantae > Streptophyta > Magnoliopsida > Asparagales > Iridaceae > Iris > Iris pallida. The sequence continues at coordinate 3,450,818 of JANAVB010020600.1, read as the reverse complement.
AAGAAAGATATTTCCAAGACAGCATTCAGGTCGAAGTATGGGCATTATGAGTTTTTAGTAATACAGTTTGGTTTGACCAATGCTCCAGCTATCTTCATGGATTTGATGAACCGCATCTTTATGCCGTATTTAGATCAATTTGTCGTAGTATTTCTCGACGACATTCTTGTGTACTCTGCTAGTGAAGAGGAGCATGAAGACCACCTCAGGAAAGTGTTGCAGGTTCTGAGAGAGAACCAGTTGTATGCCAAGCTCAGCAAGTGTGAGTTCTGGATGGACCATATTTCATTTTTGGGTCATATCGTATCAGGAGCTGGAGTAGCAGTGGATCCCAAGAAGGTAGAAGCAGTAGAGAGTTGGCCAGTACCCAAGACCGTAGCTGACGTACGGAGTTTCTTGGGATTGGCAGGATATTACAGAAGATTTGTGTCAGATTTTGTAAGACTTTCAGCACCCATGACCCGCTTGACACGGAAGGATGTGCCTTCGTTTGGTCGACAGAATGCCAGGCATCATTTGAAAATCTGAAGCAGAAGTTGATATCAGCGCCCATTCTTACATTGCCAGTTGGACCTGGAGGTTTTACCGTATATTGTGATGCATCAGGTAAAGAACTTGGATGCGTCCTCATGCAGCACGGAAAGGTGATAGCATATGCATCTAGGCAGCTTCGAGACCACGAGAAGAATTATCCAACTCATGATTTGGAGTTAGCAGCAGTAGTGTTTGCTTTGAAGCTATGGAGGCATTACTTATATGGTGACCGAGTAGACATGTACACAGACCACAAAAGTCTGAAGTATATCTTTACTCAGAAGGAGCTGAACATGAGGCAGAGAAGATGGTTGGAGTTGATCAAAGATTTTGACGTGGAGCTTCAATATCATCCAGGCAAGGCTAATGTAGTGGCAGACGCTCTCAGCAGGAGAGGCGGCGCATTTATGTTGACAACGCAGAGACATATCTTAGAAGACCTTCAGGAGATGGGCATAGAAGTTATACTTCCTAGTGATGTAGGAGTTCTGGCTAGTCTACAAGTCCAATCTGACTTGGTAGATAGGATCAAGGCAGCTCAGGCACAAGACCCAAGGATTCAGAAGCTTAGGGCAGAATGTGAGTCAGGACTCAGAAAGGAGATGCAAATTCATGAAGATGGTACGCTTAGGTTTGGATCACGTCTATGCGTACCTAGTGGAGATATCAGACAGAAAGTTATGGCAGAAGCTCACAGTTCCCAGTATTTTATACATCCTGGAGGGACCAAGATGTACCAAGATATCAAGCAGCACTTCTGGTGGAACGGGATGAAGAGGGAGATAGCTAGGTTTGTTTCCCGTTGCTTGATATGTCAGCAAGTAAAGGCAGAACAGCAGAGGCCAGCTGGATTATTGCAACCGCTTCCTATTCCAGAATGGAAATGGGAGCATATCACAATGGACTTCGTGACCGGTTTACCGAGATCACCAAGTGGTAAGGACACTATTTGGGTGATAGTGGACCGGCTTACGAAGGTAGCACATTTTCTTCCTTTCAGAGTAGGGCAATCTACAGAAAAGTTGGCAGAGTTGTACATACAGCAGATAGTCAGGCAGCATGGAGTGTCACCCCCAGTTTCCAGAAATAGGGGTATTTTTGTAATTTTCTACTTTAAAAATTATTTTGGAATTATTTAATTATTATTTGTATTATTTTGGGGTTATTTGAATCGGGTTCGAATTTCAACTCTTTCCGACTTGTTTTGACTTGTTTCGGGGACCCGGGGTATTTTGACCTTAGCGGGCCCACACACTAGTTAGCCATGGCCCACATGTTAGATATTTTGGTTAGAGACTAGACTATTATTTTAGTTAATATTTAGTTATAGATTAGTGGTTTCGGTTTGACTAAACTACCCCCGGCTTGACCCTTTCATATTTATTAGCTATTTAAACCTTTGGAGGGCAAACTTGTAATTATCCAAATAGGACAAAACCTACATGCTTGGCCGACCATGACTAGCCCCCCCCCTCTCTTTCTTCTTCACTAAGCTACACACTCTCTCTCTCTCTTCCAAATTCATTTCTTTCTTTCCAAGCTTTTCCTCCAACCTCCTCTTAGGTATGATTTTATTTCCTCCATTAATTCTCTTTTGCATATAGTTCTTCCACATTAAATGGAGAGGAGAAGATTCTCTTCCATTTGCCCACAACTTTGTAGGTTTTCCATAGAAAAATAGGTTAAGGATTTATTAGGATTTAATTCTTTTTGAGAGTGGTATATATATATATATACATATATATATATATATATACATGTGTATCTATGTGTGTATATTTATTTATGTATTGGTGTGTGTTGTGTTGTCTGTAAGTATACGTGTGTGTGTGTATTTGTAAATGAGGAAGGAGAATGAGGAGAATGGGAAGGAGAATGAGGAAGGAGAATAGGAAATAGGAAGGAGAATAGGAAGGAGAATGGGAAGGAGAATGAGGAAGGAGAATAGGAAATAGGAAGGAGAATAGGAAGGAGAATGGGAAGGAGAATGAGGAAGGAGAATAGGAAATAGGAAGGAGAATGGGAAGGAGAATGAGGAAGGAGAATAGGAAATAGGAAGGAGAATAGGAAGGAGAATGGGAAGGAGAATGAGGAAGGAGAATAGGAAATAGGAAGGAGAATAGGAAGGAGAATGGGAAGGAGAATGAGGAAGGAGAATAGGAAATAGGAAGGAGAATGGGAAGGAGAATGAGGAAGGAGAATAGGAAATAGGAAGGAGAATGGGAAGGAGAATGAGGAAGGAGAATAGGAAATAGGAAGGAGAATAGGAAGGAGAATGGGAAGGAGAATGAGGAAGGAGAATAGGAAATAGGAAGGAGAATAGGAAGGAGAATGGGAAGGAGAATGAGGAAGGAGAATAGGAAATAGGAAGGAGAATGGGAAGGAGAATGAGGAAGGAGAATAGGAAATAGGAAGGAGAATAGGAAGGAGAATGGGGAGGAGAATGAGGAAGGAGAATAGGAAATAGGAAGGAGAATAGGAAGGAGAATGAGGAAGGAGAATAGGAAATAGGAAGGAGAATAGGAAGGAGAATGGGAAGGAGAATGAGGAAGGAGAATAGGAAATAGGAAGGAGAATGGGAAGGAGAATGAGGAAGGAGAATGAGGAAGGAGAATAGGAAATAGGAAGGAGAATAGGAAGGAGAATGGGAAGGAGAATGAGGAAGGAGAATAGGAAATAGGAAGGAGAATGGGAAGGAGAATGAGGAAGGAGAATAGGAAATAGGAAGGAGAATAGGAAGGAGAATGGGTGTAACACCCACTTTTTGAAATAAGGGTATTTTAGTCATTTTAGCCATTTTGTGATTTTCTAGATATTATTGACTTGTGATTGATTTAGCCTTTGGTCTAACTATAGAAAACCCATATTAGAGACCAACCATGACCTATGATGAGTATCTAGCTAATTAGATTTTAATTTTTAGGCTTTGGCTTAATTTAGAAGCCTTTTGGTTATTTTTAGTCTAATTAATTAATTGGCCTTTGTAGCCTTTTGTTATTTGAGCTTAAACTCAACTTAAATAGAGGAGTGGGACCCATGGGCCATCCTTGACCCTATTAGGACTCCTATGGCCGGCCAAAACAGGAAGCACTCACCCCCTATATAAACATTGCATTAGAATAGACACCACCTTCACAAAACCCTAGTTTCCAGCCCTCCAAAACCCTAACCTTTTCATCCGACCTCCGTTTCACCTCAAACGAAGTGCGTTGTGATCGTGGAAAGGAGGAGAATTTGCTGGAGCATTGTTAGCAAGGAGTTGGAGGCGTTTGCTCGGTGGAAACTGGTCGTCTCATCGATCGAGGAGTCAGTTTCTTGGATACTTCAACTCTCAATAGGTAAACACCCAAACACCATAGTTTCTTCTGATTTTTCTTCATATTAGCATGCATCTAGGTACCCTAGAACTACCCATGAAGTTTGGTTAGGTTTCGTGTCCGTTTGATGGGTGTATCGGACACGTATCGGATTAGGGTTATAGGTGTTCGATGAATTTCCCCTTAGAATTCGATCATGATATTTTCGTGATCTAATTTCACGAATTTGTAGCCCTATAGGTAGGGATTCCTAAAACCTAGATTCTTGGTATTATCGACTGGAGTTCGTGTCCCAAAACAGGACACGCACGCGCGCACGGGGGCCGCGCGCGTGCCCTGCTGTTGCTGTGTCCGTTCTCGCTGGACACAGCGACTCGACACGAGATTCTTGGGATTTGGGTAGGGGCAATGACTGTCAGAGCCCTCGTAAAGTTTCGTAGGAATTCATGTAGCGTCGAGGGAGAAATCGACACGGCACGGGGCGTGCACTGTCGCGCGCGCGTGAAGAACGCGCGTCTGATACGCGTGTCGTGCGACTCGGACACGCGTTGGATGGCCAGTGCAGACACGTGGGCATGTAGCCCTATATATGGGCTACGTGTACGTGCAAGCACGTGTCTTATTTTGCTCTGTGTCGAGCCCTAGATCGTGTGACACGCGTGCACGAGGTTTTGTTTCAGTTTTGGGCTTGTTGTGTCCAGGACACTTCGTGTCCTATTTTATTGGACACGATTGCACTAACATCTCGTGTTTAGACCTAGGACTTATTACCAATCTTCAGGTTCGAGTGATTAATAGTTTTTTTTTGATAATTGGGTTATGTGTAGGCTTGATGTTTAGGGTATCAGGTTTTTGAAACTGTTCGGGTTCAGTTTCTTACTGTTTCGTTTATTTTGAATTTAATTCCTAATCAAAACTCAACCTACAGATCCTATTTAACCTCACCAATGTGATTACCTAGTAGTTTGTATCATGAATAGGTTATACTTGATTTTCGGGTAGCCATGGGACAGTGAGTTATTCATTTTCAGTTATTTTACTGTACAGTAGATTAACTTCCAGTTTTTGATTTCTTGTACAAACCTTCTGTGTTAAAATCAGGACCTGAAGATCCTTTTAGACATGTATAAGAGAGTATCTAGTAGTTTGCATCTTGAGAAGGATGTAATCGAGTTGTGTTTGGATATAAGAGTTGGGGTTATATAGGATATCAAGAAATAGGTGTTCCTATAACTGATATTGAAGGGTAAGTTGATCATTAATACAGAATTGGTTCAGTTATGCCAATGTAATAGATGGTTAGTTAGGAATTAGTAATGTCCAAGCTAGTTTGGAAGTTCTAAGGACTAGTTGTTATAGTTAGAGTAGGATTTGGTCGAGGTTTATATGTATGTGTGTATTGGTTAGATAGGCCAAATAGGATGGATGTTGTGTGATGGAATTCAGGAAGTTGCAAGCTGTGGGCTTCCAACAGTAGCAATGGCCTGCTGCATAGCAGCAGGGCTGCATTACACAGCCTACTGCAATGGCAGTAGCAACACAAGCATGCCAAGTGCATGTGTTCATGTGTGTGTTTACATTGGGTTGTGGTGAGGATTTAGGATTTGAGATTTCTCTATATTCAACTAGAAACTTACTAAGAAATACCTAGTCCAGAGTTTGATATATGTTAGCCTAAGATGTGGGTATTAGAGATAGGGTATTTGTGTTAAGTAGTGCTATTTCATTGATATTAGGCCATGGGTACTATACTCTAAGATAACCATTCTCCTTTAGCTTGAAACCTAAGATACCACCAACATATACCAAAATCAACTCTAGGACTAGGATTGACCAAAAAAATGGACTTGTAGGCTAGTTGACTAACTTTGACCTAGTTTGACTAGTTTGGTTGACCAAAGTTGACCCAAGGTTGACTTTGACTTAGATTGACCAAAAGCATATAGAATTTGCATTGAGGACTTTTCTTATGATATTTTAGACTGTATGATGACATGTGGTTGTTTTAAATAGGATCGTATTACTCCAGTCCAGTCACTTTTCATCATCAGCAGTTCGGATTGCCAGGCGAGTACATTCTCTGACCTTTTCATGCTTCTTTGGATATATACTCTTGTTATAGACTAGTGTACTTGATGCTGACACGACGTTCACACGGATCGGTACCCTATGGATCTTTTCATGCGATGTTATCCCCTCGGATACATCGAGTATGTCATGTTTCATGTACTTTATCATGTTCATCATGTACTCCATGTATTCACTTTTATCCATGTGCACTCATATGTTATTCATGTACACTCATGACCATATGAGCTCCATGTATACAGTAGTTGTTATCCATGTGCAATAACGTAACATGTTTCGATCCTTGTGTATTGGTTGGGGGCAGGGAGAGTGTAGTTGGTTATGTGATCATTTTCCCCAGTAGTTGTATCCATGTTCTTTCCATAGTTGTATCCATGTGCAACCCAAGCTGTTTACATAACCAATTTATGCTCTGTTTCACGTAGAAGGTTATATTCTCTATTTACCATATTTATATCTCAGTTGTATCTTCTCTCATGTTGATTTCTCTTTACAGCGATTCATGTATAGTTTTCTATAGCATGCTTTATGTGTCCATTCCTGTTATGAACTGTTGTGAGAGATATGTGCTCGTTCCGTCCTGACTGGGCATGTTGAAAATTTTACAGGTGATGATGAGGAGTACTGTCCTACTTATTATGGCATTGGCTTAGATGACACTGGCGACGTGGACCCACAGGAGGATCCCACAGTCGCTGAGGACTTGCCCATAGTCTAGCTGAGACTTAGCACTTTATTTTACATCTTCTTTGAGACTTTTATTAGTTGTACTTGAGATATTTTGGTGGTTTACACCTATACTTTTATAGTGACTTTCTTGAGATTATTCTTCTGTTCCATCTTAGCACTGTGATTGAGTTATGTATTATTCTACTCTATTTATAGCTTGGTTAGATTGTGTTAGATATGGTGACTCAAGACAGCGTTCTACCGCCGACACTGCGGCGTAGGCTGGGCGTTCGTTACTTCCCGTGCCCTCACACTGGGTGCGGGTCGTGACACGTTTTTAGTGGTGGCCCATGCAGGTCCTCGATCACAACTAGAGTGATTCGTAGTGGTACTCGAACTAGAGTATCATTACAACCTGCAGTAGGATATAGGAATCAGTTAAATTACTCAATCACATTAGGAAAAATTCTTACCAATTCTTGCTGTTAATTGTCTCCCTTTTTGAGAAACAACTGTCCTCCTTTGATGATTTCGCTTCTTTTCAGTAATTGATTTCTTGTTTGATCTGTCTTCAGGATGGTGGAGACACGATCGCAGCGCTCTGGCTCCAGGAATACCACTGAGAGGTCGGCTACTTCTCGTCCGACCCAGCCAGCTCCAGGGACCACAGTGCCTCTTTTTCCAGCTCAGGTGGACCCATCTACTCTTGGGGGTGCTCCTCCCCCAGTTCGGAGGACCACCCTAGGAGTACCAGGGATGCTACCACTACCACCTCAGGGGACTATTGATGCGGCACAGTGTTTCGCTCTCATTCAGCAGATGATGGAGATGCAGCGACGACAGTCAGATGACATGAGGCAGGGTATTGATAATGCCCACCAGTTAGCAATGGTGGCAGTGGAGAGGGCAACTGCCCCACCCCAAGGAGGGCAGATTCAGCCATACCAGTCGAGGACTCCAGGTATTCAGGATTTCCAGAAGATGAGGCCACGGGACTTCAAGGGTACAGAGGGTATCCTTTACGCGGACGATTGGATCGAGCACATAGAGGAGATTTTTCGTCTCGCAGAGATACCGGCTAGACTCCAGGTAGAAGCAGCAGGCAGTATGATGCAGGACCTTGCCCGCACTTGGTACCAGACTGACCCCAGAGTTGGTACTAGGGGGCAACCTTGGGAGGAATTTAAGAGGCTCTTCAAAGAGAAGTTCTTCCCTGATACTGCCCTTGGCACGTTGGAGACGCAGTTCGAGAACCTGGTTCAAGGGAACCAGACTGTAGAGGAGTACGCCGGAGAGTTCTGCCGCCTGGGCAGATTTGTGGAGGGCCTTAGTGAGACAGCGAAGGCGAGAAGATTCAGGAAGGGTTTGGTTAAGGAAGTCAAGTCCTTAACTAAGAGCAATAGGAATGCTACATTTGAGGAGATTTTGATGGGAGCCATGGCAGCAGAAGATGATCTAGAGTTGAAGCAGAAGAGAGGCCGTGATTTCCATGCAGCTAGTGGCAGTGGAGGGCCAGCCAAGAAGCCCCATTTTCAGTACCAGCATCAGCAGAAATCTTTCCAGCAGCAGAGGCCATTCCAGCAGACACAGCAGAGACAGGGTCAGCAGGCACCGAGACAGCAGCAGGCTGCCATTTGTGACTTCTGTAAGAAGCCAGGGCACAAGTGGAGTGAGTGCAGGAAGAGGCTCGGCAAGTGCCTGCTTTGTGGTTCATCAGAGCATCAGTTGAGGGACTGTCCTGAGGCTTTCGGGCGTAAAGGACAGGGAGCAGGGACCAAGGCACCAATGGAGCAGCAGAGGGGACCTTTACCGACTCAGCAGCAGAAGTTTGTTCAGCATCAGCAGCATGCCAGAGGAGGCCAGCAGGGGCGAGCTTTCGCCATGGCACCAGAGGATACCGAGGCAGTAGGCGATCTGATAGCAGGTTCTGTTCTTATCGACTCTTTTCCCGCATTCGCATTATTTGATTCGGGTGCTTCCCATAGTTTCGTATCTGTGTCTTTTGCCGTTAGACACCATCTTTCTTCTGAACCATTGCCTAGGACTTGCAAGATAACGACTGGGGGAGGTATTATCCTCGTTAGTGATATTTGCAAGAATCGGAGAGTAGTTTTGGGAGGCCGAGAACTGGATGTGAGTCTGCTCGTGATGCCACTACCGAATTACGATATTGTACTCGGTATGGATTGGTTGAGCAGGCACCATGCCAGTATAGATTGCCGCGGGAGTAGAGTTATTTTCAGCATGCCAGGAGAGCCAGAGTTCGAGTTCACCCGGCGAGAGTCAGAGCAGAGCAGTGGAGTTTTCTGCGGAGCTTCAGTAGAGGAGCAGAGTGTGCCACATCCACTGATAGCTGAGTTTATGGATGTGTTTCCGGAGGAGTTGCCAGGGTTGCCTCCGGACAGGGATGTGGAGTTCTCTATAGACTTGATACCCGGCGCAGAGCCGATATCTCAGCATGTCTATAGAGTGAACAATAGTGAGCTAGTGGAGCTGAAGAAGCAAGTGGATGAGTTGCAGGACAAAGGCTTCATCCGATCGAGTTCTTCACCATGGGGTGCGCCAGTACTTTTTGTACCGAAGAAGGATGGGTCGGTACGGATGTGTATCGACTACAGGGCACTCAATAGCCTCACGATCAAGAATAAGTACCCGCTGCCGAGAATCGACGATCTGTTCGACCAGCTGAGCGGAGCGAAGGTATTTTCCAAGATTGATCTGAGGTCAGGATATCACCAAGTGAAGGTGAAGAAGGAGGATATACCGAAGACAGCTTTCAGGACTCGGTACGGCCAGTTTGAGTTCATGGTGATGCCGTTTGGGTTAACTAACGCCCCGGCGGTGTTCATGAACTTGATGAACAAAGTGTTCCACCAGTACTTGGATAAGTTTGTGGTGGTGTTCATCGATGACATTCTAGTGTATTCGAAGACCCCAGAGGAGCATGAGGAGCATTTGAGAGTGGTTTTGGAGACTCTCAGGAAGGAGCAGCTGTACGGCAAGCTCTCGAAGTGTGAATTCTTCTTGGATCGAGTTGATTTCTTGGGTCATGTGGTGACCGAAGATGGGATCTCGGTCGACCCGAAGAAGATCAAGGCAGTTGAGGCATGGACAGCACCGAGTTCAGTTGCAGAGATCAGGAGCTTTCTAGGATTGGCTGGATACTACAGGAGGTTTGTTCAGGATTTTTCTCGGGTTGCAGAGCCATTAACTAGGCTGACCCGGAAGGACGCAGAGTTTGTCTGGTCAGAGGAGTGTCAGGTTGCTTTCGATGAGCTGAAGAAGCGACTGACGACAGCCCCGATTTTGACGTTGCCATCAGGATCAGACGGGTTCACTATCTACAGTGACGCCTCGGGGAAGGGTTTGGGTTGTGTCTTGCAGCAGCATGGGAAGGTGATTGCCTATGCCTCCAGGCAGTTACGTCCGCATGAGAAGAACTACCCTACCCATGACTTGGAGTTGGCGGCGGTTATCTTTGCTCTAAAGCTGTGGAAGCACTATCTATACGGAGAGCGTGTGGAGATCTTTACAGACCACAAGAGCTTGAAGTATGTGTTTACACAGAAAGAGCTCAATATGAGACAGCGCAGATGGTTGGAGTTGATGAAGGATTTTGATATTTCATTGCAGTACCACCCGGGGAAAGCCAATGTGGTTGCCGATGCCTTGAGTAGGTATCCGGTAGCTATGTGCTTGACGATGGATCGTCACCTACTAGCAGATTTGGAGAGTTTGGGGATCGAGGTGATCATGCCAGGAGTTCAGATGCAGATGTGGGGCCTGCAGATTCAGTCGGATTTGATGGAGAGGATCAAGTCAGCTCAGTTCGACGATGTTGCCCTGCAGAGTATCCAAGAGCAGGTCCAATTAGGAGTGGCAGATGTGGAGTTCAGCATTGCAGAGGACGGCGCATTGAGGCACGGTTCCAGACTGTGTGTGCCTAGTGGGGAGCTTCGGGAGCAGGTTATGCAGGAGGCCCATCGCTCTCAGTACACCATGCATCCAGGTGCCAACAAAATGTATAGAGACTTGAAGGAACATGTATGGTGGTATGGGATGAAGCGGGAGGTAGCACGCTTCGTTGCCAGGTGCCTAGTCTGTCAGCAGGTTAAGGCAGAGAGACAGAGACCAGCAGGACTATTGCAGCCATTGCCCATTCCGGAGTGGAAGTGGGAGCACATCACGATGGATTTTGTTTCGGGATTGCCGCGTACACCAGGAGGGAAAGACGCGATTTGGGTCATCGTGGATAGGTTGACCAAATCGGCCCACTTTTTGCCATTCAAAGTGGGGACGTCTACTGAGAAGTTGGCAGAGATGTATATGCGGCAGATTGTCAGGATACATGGAGTTCCGGTGAGCATTGTCTCGGATCGGGATAGTCGTTTCACTTCCCATTTCTGGCGGAGTTTGCAGGCTAGTTTGGGTACTCAGCTCAAATTCAGTACTGCATACCACCCTCAGACGGACGGACAGTCGGAGAGGACTATTCAGACTCTCGAGGACATGCTGCGGACTTGTGTCCTAGATTTTGGAGGTTCTTGGGAGGACCATTTGTATTTGGTAGAGTTTGCATACAATAACAGCTTCCAGGCCAGTATTCAGATGTCACCATTCGAGGCCTTGTACGGACGTAGATGTCGTACTCCCTTGTCTTGGGATGACGTTGGAGAGCGAGCTTTATTGGGACCGGAGATGGTTGTTGACGCAGCCGAGAAAGTGAAGCTCATCAGGGATCGACTTCGCGTGGCGCAGGACAGACAGCGGCATTGGGCCGATAGCCACCGAAGACCTTTGCAGTTTGAGGTATAGCTTAGACTTAGGATTAGAATTTGGTTGTTGTATTTTGTTAATTGTGTGATTGTTTTGTTAATTAAGACCATGCTTGTACTAGGTTGGAGATATGGTATTCTTGAGGATTTCACCGACTCGAGGCACTATTCGTTTCGGTGGAGGAGGGAAGCTTAGCCCACGTTATGTCGGACCTTTCGTTATCAGCGGAAGGGTTGGCGACGTGTCATACAGACTGGATTTACCGCCTTCCTTAGCGGGAGTCCACAATGTATTCCACGTATCGCAGTTGAGACAGTATGTGGCAGATCCTAGCCATGTACTGGACCATTCTGAGATTGAGGTGGGACCTACTCTCCGTTATCCAGAGCAGCCTGTGGAGATTTTGGATCGACGGGAGAAGGTGATGAGGAATCAGACAATACCATTAGTTCGCGTAGCATGGAGGCATCACTCTCCCGGTGAGTCTACTTGGGAGAGAGAGGATGAGATGCGCGAGAAGTACCCTTATCTTTTTCAGCAGTAAGGTATAATTTCTATCTTTCCTATTTATACAGTTTGTCTTTAATTTCGAGGACGAAATTATTTTTAAGGAGGGTAGACTTGTAACACCCACTTTTTGAAATAAGGGTATTTTAGTCATTTTAGCCATTTTGTGATTTTCTAGATATTATTGACTTGTGATTGATTTAGCCTTTGGTCTAACTATAGAAAACCCATATTAGAGACCAACCATGACCTATGATGAGTATCTAGCTAATTAGATTTTAATTTTTAGGCTTTGGCTTAATTTAGAAGCCTTTTGGTTATTTTTAGTCTAATTAATTAATTGGCCTTTGTAGCCTTTTGTTATTTGAGCTTAAACTCAACTTAAATAGAGGAGTGGGACCCATGGGCCATCCTTGACCCTATTAGGACTCCTATGGCCGGCCAAAACAGGAAGCACTCACCCCCTATATAAACATTGCATTAGAATAGACACCACCTTCACAAAACCCTAGTTTCCAGCCCTCCAAAACCCTAACCTTTTCATCCGACCTCCGTTTCACCTCAAACGAAGTGCGTTGTGATCGTGGAAAGGAGGAGAATTTGCTGGAGCATTGTTAGCAAGGAGTTGGAGGCGTTTGCTCGGTGGAAACTGGTCGTCTCATCGATCGAGGAGTCAGTTTCTTGGATACTTCAACTCTCAATAGGTAAACACCCAAACACCATAGTTTCTTCTGATTTTTCTTCATATTAGCATGCATCTAGGTACCCTAGAACTACCCATGAAGTTTGGTTAGGTTTCGTGTCCGTTTGATGGGTGTATCGGACACGTATCGGATTAGGGTTATAGGTGTTCGATGAATTTCCCCTTAGAATTCGATCATGATATTTTCGTGATCTAATTTCACGAATTTGTAGCCCTATAGGTAGGGATTCCTAAAACCTAGATTCTTGGTATTATCGACTGGAGTTCGTGTCCCAAAACAGGACACGCACGCGCGCACGGGGGCCGCGCGCGTGCCCTGCTGTTGCTGTGTCCGTTCTCGCTGGACACAGCGACTCGACACGAGATTCTTGGGATTTGGGTAGGGGCAATGACTGTCAGAGCCCTCGTAAAGTTTCGTAGGAATTCATGTAGCGTCGAGGGAGAAATCGACACGGCACGGGGCGTGCACTGTCGCGCGCGCGTGAAGAACGCGCGTCTGATACGCGTGTCGTGCGACTCGGACACGCGTTGGATGGCCAGTGCAGACACGTGGGCATGTAGCCCTATATATGGGCTACGTGTACGTGCAAGCACGTGTCTTATTTTGCTCTGTGTCGAGCCCTAGATCGTGTGACACGCGTGCACGAGGTTTTGTTTCAGTTTTGGGCTTGTTGTGTCCAGGACACTTCGTGTCCTATTTTATTGGACACGATTGCACTAACATCTCGTGTTTAGACCTAGGACTTATTACCAATCTTCAGGTTCGAGTGATTAATAGTTTTTTTTTGATAATTGGGTTATGTGTAGGCTTGATGTTTAGGGTATCAGGTTTTTGAAACTGTTCGGGTTCAGTTTCTTACTGTTTCGTTTATTTTGAATTTAATTCCTAATCAAAACTCAACCTACAGATCCTATTTAACCTCACCAATGTGATTACCTAGTAGTTTGTATCATGAATAGGTTATACTTGATTTTCGGGTAGCCATGGGACAGTGAGTTATTCATTTTCAGTTATTTTACTGTACAGTAGATTAACTTCCAGTTTTTGATTTCTTGTACAAACCTTCTGTGTTAAAATCAGGACCTGAAGATCCTTTTAGACATGTATAAGAGAGTATCTAGTAGTTTGCATCTTGAGAAGGATGTAATCGAGTTGTGTTTGGATATAAGAGTTGGGGTTATATAGGATATCAAGAAATAGGTGTTCCTATAACTGATATTGAAGGGTAAGTTGATCATTAATACAGAATTGGTTCAGTTATGCCAATGTAATAGATGGTTAGTTAGGAATTAGTAATGTCCAAGCTAGTTTGGAAGTTCTAAGGACTAGTTGTTATAGTTAGAGTAGGATTTGGTCGAGGTTTATATGTATGTGTGTATTGGTTAGATAGGCCAAATAGGATGGATGTTGTGTGATGGAATTCAGGAAGTTGCAAGCTGTGGGCTTCCAACAGTAGCAATGGCCTGCTGCATAGCAGCAGGGCTGCATTACACAGCCTACTGCAATGGCAGTAGCAACACAAGCATGCCAAGTGCATGTGTTCATGTGTGTGTTTACATTGGGTTGTGGTGAGGATTTAGGATTTGAGATTTCTCTATATTCAACTAGAAACTTACTAAGAAATACCTAGTCCAGAGTTTGATATATGTTAGCCTAAGATGTGGGTATTAGAGATAGGGTATTTGTGTTAAGTAGTGCTATTTCATTGATATTAGGCCATGGGTACTATACTCTAAGATAACCATTCTCCTTTAGCTTGAAACCTAAGATACCACCAACATATACCAAAATCAACTCTAGGACTAGGATTGACCAAAAAAATGGACTTGTAGGCTAGTTGACTAACTTTGACCTAGTTTGACTAGTTTGGTTGACCAAAGTTGACCCAAGGTTGACTTTGACTTAGATTGACCAAAAGCATATAGAATTTGCATTGAGGACTTTTCTTATGATATTTTAGACTGTATGATGACATGTGGTTGTTTTAAATAGGATCGTATTACTCCAGTCCAGTCACTTTTCATCATCAGCAGTTCGGATTGCCAGGCGAGTACATTCTCTGACCTTTTCATGCTTCTTTGGATATATACTCTTGTTATAGACTAGTGTACTTGATGCTGACACGACGTTCACACGGATCGGTACCCTATGGATCTTTTCATGCGATGTTATCCCCTCGGATACATCGAGTATGTCATGTTTCATGTACTTTATCATGTTCATCATGTACTCCATGTATTCACTTTTATCCATGTGCACTCATATGTTATTCATGTACACTCATGACCATATGAGCTCCATGTATACAGTAGTTGTTATCCATGTGCAATAACGTAACATGTTTCGATCCTTGTGTATTGGTTGGGGGCAGGGAGAGTGTAGTTGGTTATGTGATCATTTTCCCCAGTAGTTGTATCCATGTTCTTTCCATAGTTGTATCCATGTGCAACCCAAGCTGTTTACATAACCAATTTATGCTCTGTTTCACGTAGAAGGTTATATTCTCTATTTACCATATTTATATCTCAGTTGTATCTTCTCTCATGTTGGTTTCTCTTTACAGCGATTCATGTATAGTTTTCTATAGCATGCTTTATGTGTCCATTCCTGTTATGAACTGTTGTGAGAGATATGTGCTCGTTCCGTCCTGACTGGGCATGTTGAAAATTTTACAGGTGATGATGAGGAGTACTGTCCTACTTATTATGGCATTGGCTTAGATGACACTGGCGACGTGGACCCACAGGAGGATCCCACAGTCGCTGAGGACTTGCCCATAGTCTAGCTGAGACTTAGCACTTTATTTTACATCTTCTTTGAGACTTTTATTAGTTGTACTTGAGATATTTTGGTGGTTTACACCTATACTTTTATAGTGACTTTCTTGAGATTATTCTTCTGTTCCATCTTAGCACTGTGATTGAGTTATGTATTATTCTACTCTATTTATAGCTTGGTTAGATTGTGTTAGATATGGTGACTCAAGACAGCGTTCTACCGCCGACACTGCGGCGTAGGCTGGGCGTTCGTTACTTCCCGTGCCCTCACACTGGGTGCGGGTCGTGACAATGGGAAGGAGAATGAGGAGGAGAATAGGAGTTTGAGAATGAATCGGAGTTCGGGTAGTCGGATTGACTTGAAACTTGGGTGGCATGTTGGGTACACCCCACAAATGTCATATTTGAGCCGATTTTGGCTCGGTTGACCCAGAGTTGACTTTTTACCCAAAAGTCAACCGTAAGTCAACACTTTGTCTAGATTTCACCAAATCCAAACTAGAGTTGACCAGTTGACCAAAAGTCAACTGTTGGTCAACATTTGACCAGTTTGACCTAGGGTTGACCATAGTTGACCTAGGGTTGACCAGAGTTGACCAGTTGACCAAAAGTCAACTGTAGGCCAACTCTTGATCCCGTATGACTTTCTTTGACTTGTTTTGACCCGTGATGCCTGGTATGACCTAGGATTGACTTGGTTAGGCTTAGATTGACTTGATATAACTTGATTTGACCTAGATTGACTTGACAGGACTTAGTGTGACTCAGTGAGACCTAGTTTGACCTAGATTGCATATCATTCATTGTAAATCATTCCTAAACTTGTTTAAACCTAAATTAACTTACAGTATCTCATATTTAGGTCTTCTGATACCGCTCTGAGCATTGATATACCATACAGCTCAGGACGACAGGCGAGTACATTCACTGATAGTTTTCATTGTCTTGATATCTGCTATATCTGATTCAGTTGTAGTGTTATACTCGATTTCCAGTCACGACAGTTCACGGACTAGTATATGTTGGATCATGACATGGGATGTTATTCCTAGAGTTACATGGTATATTGGTACATATTCCGTCTTATTTCAGTGTATTGGTATAGACACCGATTTCAAAGGGGACTTGCTACCCTCTTGTGGAATCCCGTGTCATAACGTGTCATGTCCAGATCCATTGTACTATTCGGGGATGGGGGAGTTATTAGTGGTTGTGTGATCAATTCCCACATGGTTCTATGGTACTCATGGTTAATAGCTATACCCTCACCTCACGACGGGTAAAGCCTCACCCTACGGTTATGGCTTTCCATGGTGACCGGCCTTATCGTTTCTATTTTATGGTTCTTAGTCGGTCAGATGGAAAGCCTTTCCCAAGCCGATCACATGACGTACTAATAATTCAAGGCACCTTTTTATATTTATTATCTTGGGTGACTAGGTTCTGTTCGGGAGAAGGGTTACAACCCCGGTCCTTGTTTGGTTTAAGGGTTGTAACTCGGCTTCCGAATAGTTCCCAAGTCATCCTATATCTATGTTTTATCGTCCTTTTCAGTACTCTCATCATGATATGTATTTCCAGTTGATTTTGTCTTGTATTTCATTATGCTGTCTCTTATAGCTTTTGTCAATTCACATGGAACTGCTGTTGGTGTTTGTACTTGCTCATTTTCCTGACAGGATACCGTTATGATATATTACAGATGATTCAGAGGCTGATTGTCCGACCTACTATGGGGTCGGGTTAGATAGAGTAGACTTGGACCGTGGCTTGTTAGTAGAGCCACTAGACTTTGCTCACCCTGAGTAGTATAGTTTAGTTAGGTTTGCCTGGCCTGCGAGCCAGCTAGTACTTTTCAGACTGTAGTATTATATTATATTCTGTGATGTTATGATTAGTCTTGGACTTGTGTGGATCTCGAACTTATTTTCTGCTTCATCTATCATATTTTCTCTCGTGCTATCTATCCTAGTTTGTTTATGTGATTGAGACAGTATTGCTATGTCACCTCCATTCGGAGTGTATATACTGTACAGGTACCTTTATCTGTTTAGTGTAGTTTTGTAGACAACCTAGACAGCGTTCTACCGCCGATGCTGCGGCGTAGGCTGGACGTAACCACTTCTCGTGCCCCTAATCAGGGTGCGGGTCGTGACACGTTTTTGTGGCGGCCCACGCAGGTCCATGTCGCAATTAGTGCGATCTCGTAATGGTGCTCGACTTAGAGTGCTAATTACGAGCCTGCGATTAGGACATAGGATCTAGGGTATGATAGGAGTTACTCAATCACATTTTTAGGAAAAACTCTGATCTTTTGATTACCATGACAACTCTTCTTGTATTTGAATTCAATTGTCCTCCTTTGATAATGTCCTATCATGTGCCATATTGATCTCTTGGGTTCAATTCGTCTTCAGGATGACAATCACTCGTTCTCCAGCAGCGGATTCTAGCGCAGTTCCAGAGAGGTCAGATCAGGGAGGTCTTCCACCTCCGGCTACGGGACCGACAGTCGAGAGTGCAGCGGCATCAGTTCCTGCCCTTCAGGCAGGAGTAGCAGTGGCAGTTCCCGGAGGTCTTCCACCTCCAGCTGGGGGAGCAGCCCCATCAGTTCCTGCCCTTCCGGTGGGAGCAGCAGCAACAGTACCAGTAGCGACGATCCCTGGAGGTCTTCCACCTTCAGCAGCAGGACCGTCTATGGTCATCCCGGACATTCTTCCACCGCCGCCCCAGTTACCGACAGACACCCAGGGGATGATGGCACTCCTGCAGCAGATATTGCAGACGCAGCAGCGCCAGACAGAGGTGCTGAGACAGACCATGGAGAACTCGCACCAGTTAGCCATGGCAGCAGTGGAGAGGGTTGTACCGGGTACAGTTCAGGATACCCCAGTTCAGTATCAGTGTCAGAGACAGAGGCCAGCAGCACAGTGCCATTTTTGTAGGAGGCCAGGGCACACTGTAGAGGTGTGCAGGAAGAGATCGGGCGCCTGTTTATACTGTGGGGCGTCCGATCACCAGCTGAAGGACTGCCGTTCCCGGGGAGCCCGAGGAGTTCAGGACATAGCACAGCCGGCCAGAGGACCAGCAGTTCAGCGGAGAGCTCCTCCACTTCAGACGCAGCAGCAGTATTTTCAGCAGCACCTGAAGGGAGCCCGTGCGGACAGAGTACGTCAGGTACTAGCACGTGACGACCAACAGCAGGGTCAGGGCAAGAGACAGGTCGTCCAGTGTGCTTTCTGCAAGAAGATAGGGCACACCCGGGATGTTTGTAGGATGAAGCTGGGAGTTTGTTTATTTTGTGGAGCTCCAGACCACCAGATGAAGAACTGTGCAGTCCGTGCAGCCAGACAGGGAGGCCAAGACAGAGTGCAGCATGCTATAGGAGGCCAGCAGGGGCGAGCTTTCGCCATGACAGTTGTGCCCACTCAGGCAGTAGCAGAGCATATAGCAGGTTCCAATCTTTCGATCTCCTTTCCGCATTTGCCTTCTTATAAACTGTCTTGAAATTCGATTCCATATGTTCCTTGATCGTTTGATAAAAAAAAAAATTTTGTCCCTGTGATGTGATATTTTTCTGAGATAAGTCGCATGGGCTAGGTCACCTCGATTATGAGATTTTAGAATCCTCTAGGGTCATGCTAGAAGGCAGAGTGAGGACATATAGTCGGACTATGGACGTATTCCTAGGGTGTGGGAATTTAAGGTTTTCGCTGCCAAGCTAGCGGCAATGCGAAAATTTTAAATACCATAATTCTAGAGGTATGTACCGTAGTTGAGGACTCTGTGATTATCGTAGCCTTGCTCACTAGCATGACGGAGATTCTGAGTATCATGATGATTGGACAGACGCATACGATTATCGAACTGCATGATTTTTCTGTGTTTACTTTGTTTTAATTTTTGGAGGATGGATTCTTTTTAGGTGGATAGACTTATCGCACCCAGTTTCTATTTGAGAGTAATTTTAAATTTTATAATTTTAGTCATTTAATTCATGCTTTGATTTTTGAGATTTTAATCATTTTAAATTTTTTAAGCCATGACTTTTGATTTTGATATTTTACTATTGTTTGGTCTTCAATTTCGAGGACGAAATTTTTTTAAGGTGGATAGATTTGTCACCCCCAGTTTCCAGAAATAGGGGTATTTTTGTAATTTTCTACTTTAAAAATTATTTTGGAATTATTTAATTATTATTTGTATTATTTTGGGGTTATTTGAATCGGGTTCGAATTTCAACTCTTTCCGACTTGTTTTGACTTGTTTCG
Organism: Iris pallida; assembly: GCA_029216955.1. NCBI lineage: Eukaryota > Viridiplantae > Streptophyta > Magnoliopsida > Asparagales > Iridaceae > Iris > Iris pallida. The sequence continues at coordinate 3,431,175 of JANAVB010020600.1, read as the reverse complement.
GGGACCCGGGGTATTTTGACCTTAGCGGGCCCACACACTAGTTAGCCATGGCCCACATGTTAGATATTTTGGTTAGAGACTAGACTATTATTTTAGTTAATATTTAGTTATAGATTAGTGGTTTCGGTTTGACTAAACTACCCCCGGCTTGACCCTTTCATATTTATTAGCTATTTAAACCTTTGGAGGGCAAACTTGTAATTATCCAAATAGGACAAAACCTACATGCTTGGCCGACCATGACTAGCCCCCCCCTCTCTTTCTTCTTCACTAAGCTACACACTCTCTCTCTCTCTTCCAAATTCATTTCTTTCTTTCCAAGCTTTTCCTCCAACCTCCTCTTAGGTATGATTTTATTTCCTCCATTAATTCTCTTTTGCATATAGTTCTTCCACATTAAATGGAGAGGAGAAGATTCTCTTCCATTTGCCCACAACTTTGTAGGTTTTCCATAGAAAAATAGGTTAAGGATTTATTAGGATTTAATTCTTTTTGAGAGTGGTATATATATATATATATATACATATATATATATATATATACATGTGTATCTATGTGTGTATATTTATTTATGTATTGGTGTGTGTTGTGTTGTCTGTAAGTATACGTGTGTGTGTGTATTTGTAAATGAGGAAGGAGAATGAGGAGAATGGGAAGGAGAATGAGGAAGGAGAATAGGAAATAGGAAGGAGAATAGGAAGGAGAATGGGAAGGAGAATGAGGAAGGAGAATAGGAAATAGGAAGGAGAATAGGAAGGAGAATGGGAAGGAGAATGAGGAAGGAGAATAGGAAATAGGAAGGAGAATGGGAAGGAGAATGAGGAAGGAGAATAGGAAATAGGAAGGAGAATGGGAAGGAGAATGAGGAAGGAGAATAGGAAATAGGAAGGAGAATAGGAAGGAGAATGGGAAGGAGAATGAGGAAGGAGAATAGGAAATAGGAAGGAGAATAGGAAGGAGAATGGGAAGGAGAATGAGGAAGGAGAATAGGAAATAGGAAGGAGAATGGGAAGGAGAATGAGGAAGGAGAATAGGAAATAGGAAGGAGAATAGGAAGGAGAATGGGGAGGAGAATGAGGAAGGAGAATAGGAAATAGGAAGGAGAATAGGAAGGAGAATGAGGAAGGAGAATAGGAAATAGGAAGGAGAATAGGAAGGAGAATGGGAAGGAGAATGAGGAAGGAGAATAGGAAATAGGAAGGAGAATGGGAAGGAGAATGAGGAAGGAGAATGAGGAAGGAGAATAGGAAATAGGAAGGAGAATAGGAAGGAGAATGGGAAGGAGAATGAGGAAGGAGAATAGGAAATAGGAAGGAGAATGGGAAGGAGAATGAGAAAGGAGAATAGGAAATAGGAAGGAGAATAGGAAGGAGAATGGGAAGGAGAATGAGGAGGAGAATAGGAGTTTGAGAATGAATCGGAGTTCGGGTAGTCGGATTGACTTGAAACTTGGGTGGCATGTTGGGTACACCCCACAAATGTCATATTTGAGCCGATTTTGGCTCGGTTGACCCAGAGTTGACTTTTTACCCAAAAGTCAACCGTAAGTCAACACTTTGTCTAGATTTCACCAAATCCAAACTAGAGTTGACCAGTTGACCAAAAGTCAACTGTTGGTCAACATTTGACCAGTTTGACCTAGGGTTGACCATAGTTGACCTAGGGTTGACCAGAGTTGACCAGTTGACCAAAAGTCAACTGTAGGCCAACTCTTGATCCCGTATGACTTTCTTTGACTTGTTTTGACCCGTGATGCCTGGTATGACCTAGGATTGACTTGGTTAGGCTTAGATTGACTTGATATAACTTGATTTGACCTAGATTGACTTGACAGGACTTAGTGTGACTCAGTGAGACCTAGTTTGACCTAGATTGCATATCATTCATTGTAAATCATTCCTAAACTTGTTTAAACCTAAATTAACTTACAGTATCTCATATTTAGGTCTTCTGATACCGCTCTGAGCATTGATATACCATACAGCTCAGGACGACAGGCGAGTACATTCACTGATAGTTTTCATTGTCTTGATATCTGCTATATCTGATTCAGTTGTAGTGTTATACTCGATTTCCAGTCACGACAGTTCACGGACTAGTATATGTTGGATCATGACATGGGATGTTATTCCTAGAGTTACATGGTATATTGGTACATATTCCGTCTTATTTCAGTGTATTGGTATAGACACCGATTTCAAAGGGGACTTGCTACCCTCTTGTGGAATCCCGTGTCATAACGTGTCATGTCCAGATCCATTGTACTATTCGGGGATGGGGGAGTTATTAGTGGTTGTGTGATCAATTCCCACATGGTTCTATGGTACTCATGGTTAATAGCTATACCCTCACCTCACGACGGGTAAAGCCTCACCCTACGGTTATGGCTTTCCATGGTGACCGGCCTTATCGTTTCTATTTTATGGTTCTTAGTCGGTCAGATGGAAAGCCTTTCCCAAGCCGATCACATGACGTACTAATAATTCAAGGCACCTTTTTATATTTATTATCTTGGGTGACTAGGTTCTGTTCGGGAGAAGGGTTACAACCCCGGTCCTTGTTTGGTTTAAGGGTTGTAACTCGGCTTCCGAATAGTTCCCAAGTCATCCTATATCTATGTTTTATCGTCCTTTTCAGTACTCTCATCATGATATGTATTTCCAGTTGATTTTGTCTTGTATTTCATTATGCTGTCTCTTATAGCTTTTGTCAATTCACATGGAACTGCTGTTGGTGTTTGTACTTGCTCATTTTCCTGACAGGATACCGTTATGATATATTACAGATGATTCAGAGGCTGATTGTCCGACCTACTATGGGGTCGGGTTAGATAGAGTAGACTTGGACCGTGGCTTGTTAGTAGAGCCACTAGACTTTGCTCACCCTGAGTAGTATAGTTTAGTTAGGTTTGCCTGGCCTGCGAGCCAGCTAGTACTTTTCAGACTGTAGTATTATATTATATTCTGTGATGTTATGATTAGTCTTGGACTTGTGTGGATCTCGAACTTATTTTCTGCTTCATCTATCATATTTTCTCTCGTGCTATCTATCCTAGTTTGTTTATGTGATTGAGACAGTATTGCTATGTCACCTCCATTCGGAGTGTATATACTGTACAGGTACCTTTATCTGTTTAGTGTAGTTTTGTAGACAACCTAGACAGCGTTCTACCGCCGATGCTGCGGCGTAGGCTGGACGTAACCACTTCTCGTGCCCCTAATCAGGGTGCGGGTCGTGACATGGAGTCCCTGTCAGTATTGTGTCAGACAGAGATACCCGTTTCACGTCGCATTTCTGGAAGAGCTTGCATCATAGTCTGGGTACCAAATTAAAATTTAGCACGGCTTACCATCCACAGACGGACGGGCAATCAGAAAGGACGATTCAGACTTTAGAAGACATGTTGTGAGCTTGCACTCTAGATTTTGGAGGGTCTTGGGAGAGCCACCTGCACTTAGTTGAGTTCTCATACAACAACAGTTATCAAGCCAGTATCCAGATGGCGCCATTTGAGGCACTATATGGTAAGAAGTGTAGATCGCCGCTAGCATGGGATGATATCGGGGAAAGGAAGATGTTAGGCCCAGAAATGATTATCCAGACGGTTGAAGTGATTAAGGAAATTAGAGAGCGACTTCGTGTTGCGCAGGATCGGCATCGTCATTGGGCGGACCAGCATCGTAGGCCGCTAGAGTTTTCTGTTGGGGACCACGTGTTCTTACGGATCTCACCTACCCGTGGGGTCATTAGATTTGGCGTTCGCGGGAAGCTGAGTCCGCGATACGTAGGCCCATTTGTTATTCTTGATAGGATAGGCGATGTTGCTTATCGTTTGTCCCTTCCACCTTCGTTACGAGAGGTGCATGACGTGTTTCATGTATCTCAATTACGGAGGTATGTATCGGACCCAAGCCATATCCTCGACCATTCTGAGCTGGTTTTTGGTACCAACCTGTCTTACGAGGAGCAGCCTGTGTCCATCTTGGACCGAAGAGAGAAGATACTCAAGAACCGAACAATTAGTCTTATCCGTGTTGCTTGGGGTCATCACTCCTTGGGAGAGTCAACGTGGGAACGTGAGGATGATATCCGATCACGGTATCCACACCTGTTTGACTCACAAGGTATATCTTTTTCTGTGTACCTGATTGTCTTGATTCCTCATGCTTATCACCTTATGGGTAGAATTGCTTAATATCGTAGATTGTTAAGTACAGATATGTTACTTGCTAAAGACATTGTAAAATGATTGCTTGATTGAATTGCTTGTACTTAGATTAGTTTAGTCCCGATGTTTCTATCCTGCTTGGATTTCAAATTCCGAGGACGGAATTTTTCTAAGGTGGGTAGAGATGTCACTCCCCGTTCCCAGAATGCGTAGTCTTATTCATGTACAACTCATGTGTATTTATTTTAGTATTTATCATGTATTATCCTGTATTTAAATTCTTTTAATTCATGTTAATTAAGTTTCTGTTAATTAATTATCTGCTCTTTAATTCTTATGTTAATTTATTTCCTGCAATTAATTTTCCGTAATTTATTTCTGTATTTTATTTCCTGCAATTTACTTCTCTGCTTTAGTTTTATTTTCGGTTGGATGAGCCCCTTAAACCCGTCCCATTAAGAACCCGGCCCAACTCCCACCTACCACCCCTTTGCTACTTAAAGCTACCCTCTCCCTTCTCTCTCCTCATTCACTCCTTCTTCACCATTACTTCTTCTTCTTCCTTTCATTACTCTCTCCACCTACCAACTAGGCAAGTACATCTTGCTCTACATGAGGACCATATTTTATGGTTCAATATTCTTCCTCCCATGATTCTAAGAGAGTTTAGTGCTTAGTATTTTTGATTTCATTGGTTCATTTCTTGTAGATCTAAGTTATTGTATTTTCGGTTGTCTATGGGTTTTGATCTAGCAAACTCCTTTGTTCTCAAGATTTGATGGTTCCATGTCGTAGAGCAGTTCATCCTACCCAATTTTGACCTTTGGAAAGTTGGATTCGGACTTATTTTGACAGAGTTATGGACTTTTGAAGCTTTGGGGTGCAACCATGGAGTTCTTGCTGTTTGGAGAAGACAGTGAGCAGTGTATGCTGGCTTTTTAGCTGCGTCACTGAGCTGTGCGCGCTCTTTAGCGCAGCATGGAGTCCATACGCTGTCTTTTTAGGAAGCGTGTGTCTTGCATACGCTACCTTTTGGAAGCGTGTGTCGTATGGAGTTCATACGCTACCTTTTGGGAGCGTATGACTTACATACGCTGACTTGGATGGTCAGGAGTCGTATGGAGTTCATACGCTACCTTTTGGGAGCGTATGACTTGCATACGCTGACTTGGATGGTCAGGAGTCGTATGGAGTGTTCATACGCTACCTTTTTGGAGCGTATGACTTGCATACGCTGACTTGGATAGTAAGGAGTCGTATGGAGTTCATACGCTGCATTTTGGAAGCGTATGACTTCCATACGCTAGCTTGGCTTGAGCGTAGCTTGACCTGGGCGTACGCTGGCTTGAGCGTAGCTTGACCTGAGCGTACGCTGGCATGAGCGTAGGCTGACATGAGAGTAGCCTGCTTACCCTGGATCTTCTATAGTCCTGTATATTGATATCTTATTAGATGTTTAACGTCCATTTTATATCCTTACGCCTTTTTGCATAAACTTGATATAATCATGATATGCTAGTAATTCTGTTAATTATAGATTGTTACGTGAGATGTACCATGTGTCATGAATTGAGTTATAGATACCCGGATTGACTAGAATTAAACCCTGAGAGTTGTAGACTCGACCCCACTGAATGCTAGTTGACTTTCATGCCTTGCCACCATTGATAATGATTGTGATCTTGACTAAATTGATCATGCGTTCCTAATTGGAACTAAAAGACTGGCTAGTCGTCTTATTGAATGAAATGAATGAGACACGTTCATGTTATGAACTATTGTACTCGACTGGCTGATCCCGAATATTGACATACATGTACATGCAGGCTTCAATCTATTTATTTATTTATTTAGTTAGTTATTTTTTCTACAAAAGAAGCATGTGTACTTTATGGTCAAGGCATGATTACCGTGGATAGATTTGATTGTTGCATTACGCTATATAAGACCTGCAACCTAACCGCACTGGTATTGTTGTAGAGTTGTGCATATCGTACCCCGTACGAAAGTACTCATTTGAATGACCATGATCCACGGCATGGGATTTCACTCAACGTAGAGACTATTAAGTTAAATAAAATAATGATTGCATGGAGAGAATGGATTCTCGAATTCTTACATGGCAGCCCCCTTGGGAGGAGTAGTACCCGACGGGCCGGCTGGTTCCCACAGATACTGTAAATCTGTCACACTGGCAGGGAACAGTATCTGCTTTTATTATTATTGTATATTGTATATTGACGGGCGTCCTGCTAGGACTCGTCTAATTCATGCATGGGCCAATTGATCGACTGGATAGACTAGCCTTGCTTGCACATAGTAAGAACTGAGGAATCCCTAATTGCATTATTCCAGGATAACTTGGGACTCATAATAGCAAGCCGTAGGAGTTGATTGGCCGTTCAAGATGATTTGTTTGTGCACTGTACTCTGTTACCTAACTGGGATGATCAGAATGTCAGGACATGACGGGCCAACTTCTGTCCTTGTTTGGTTGGGAGGTTGGTTCGAAGTGTCTTGATGTGATGTGAGTTCTAGTAGCAAGCAGAGATCTATTATTATATTCTCTTACTTACTGGTTTTAGTTCTCATGTCGTGCTCCCTTGTGGTACTTGCTATTAGAGGTCTAACCTCTCTGGTTTTGTATGGCCAGATTTAGAGCCAGTTCCCGAGGACTCAGCGTACTTCCACCTCCAGGATGGTCAATACTAGAGGAATGATCGCAGGAGGCCTCGAGTGGGTTCCTTAACTTCACCACTCGTTTTGTTATCTACTTTATACTTTGTCGTTTGGCACCGACATGTTAGTCGGATTGTCTTGTACTTACTTTTGCATAATTGTAATTAAGTCAGACTGCAGCTGATAACAATTGTGTACGCTTGCTATATCATCTGGCTATGTTTTGTAAAGCCAGATCTCAAGAACATTTTGACTTAGCGTTTGGGACGCCTTACTGCTTTACCTTACATGTTCTATATTTCTGTTTCTTGTTTGAATGATTGAGACAATAGATGTGTAATGACCATAGTAAGACTTTTATGTAGTATGCACCCCCTCGTCTGGTTAGACAGCATTGATCGTATTATACGGTATTCATCTACCCGTAATACGTAGCTGGCTGAGTCACTCCCCCGCTTTCCAGTATTCTGGTTCTGGGGCGTGACAATGCATGATAAGGAAAACTAAGTAATTTAGCCACCATTCTCATTCATATTGCCATCTTGCCATCTAGCCATCTTGTCTTGAGCCATTGCTCACATTATCATCTGCCCAATCCAGGGTCTTGGCGTAATCAATATTCTACATCGGCGACAGAATAATAGAATATTGTTACCCAATGCCTTGCCACATCTTTGTTACCATACATCATTCCAACCAAACTCAGCGTACTCACCGTCCAATTCCTGGGACTTAGCATCTGTTTAGCATTCATTCATTTGAATGCAATTCAAGCATACTCACTGCCCAGTTCTTGGGTCTTAACATCTGTTTTGCCATCTATTCATTGAGCCAAAGCTCGATATACTCACCGCCCAAGTATTTGGGACTTTGCCTTCACCTGTCATGTAATTCATCGCAACATCGTACAAGCATACAATTCATTTAGCCACAACAGTTTACGTTCAGGTGATTAATTATCTTTCATTATCTTTCCAAATTCTATGCAAGGTGTTATTGAGCAACACAATAAGAAACATAACACACTATCCTTTATTTTAAGCGTGAAGCTAAAGGATCTTTGAAGGGTTCAACACTACTCACATTCATAGGACGATTCCCGCCACGATCGTATAGCCTTCCAAGCGATCCTTCGTATAATCCCAAGTCCAACAAGGCTTCATCGAACCAACCATCCAACATAAGGCATCTTGCGGGTCGGGGCACTACAAAACCCCCCCACCGCATCCTTGCGCAGGGAACGTAGTGAGCGGCCACGTCCTCTTGAGAGACCAATCAGAATTTTAGAACCGCAGCAACAAGGGGAATAACCACACCCCCATTCTCGTTCGAAGCAACGAGGTCCTCCTAGTCCTCCGTCTTCTGCCGATGACGACGACGACGTACCTATAAGCCAAATTCTAGGACGAGGTAGTTCTGGTGTCGGTCCTTCTGAGGATCCTGTCCGTACGCCCGGTGTCGGACCTTCTGAGGATCCTGTTGGTTCGGCCGACGTCGATACTTCTGAGGAGGAGGAGGATGTCCGTCCCCCGGGTTGCTCAATGTTGTTGTCGTTCGACAACCACATTGCTTATGATATATGGAAGAATCCGGTATGTATATTATGTTTGTAAGTTTCCGTTTATATATATATATATGTTTGTAAGTTTCCGTATATATATATATATATATATATATATATATATATATATATATATATATGTATGTATTTCATAATCGTATTTTTTTTATCTTGTACGACATACAGGAGAGCTCTCGTATTCTTAGGGCTGTGAGCCACGGGCGGAAGTGTGTTGCCTGATCTCTTAACCATTTACCCGAGGACGTCCAGAGCAAAATATTTCCTACCGATCTACAAAATTTGGCTAGATATGCCTACAAGACCCAGGACAGTGCTCTCATATCGGCCTTTATGGAGAGATGGCATCCGGAGACCAACACATTTCATCTCCCAGCTGGGGAGATGACCATTACCCTGGATGACGTCTATCAGATACTGGAGTTGCCGGTGGAGGGCCGCGCCATGACAAATGAATATTTATGTACTGAGAAGGATCTCGAGTGGTATGATCGTATAGTTGATTTTATAGAAGCGAACCTTGGGGTGGAGGCCAATACCTTTACAACCCTGTCGGGCTTCAAGAAGTCGTACGACATTCCTCTGTCATGGCTGGTGGAGAATTTCAAAGGCCCGCAGGATTGGGATGATGAAACCGTTGAGAGGGTGGCCCGGGCATACATGCTCTTCATACTTGGATCGGTTGCCATTCCAGACAAGTCGGGAACCTCTATACATGCTAGGTATCTCGCGAACCTATCTGTTATAGACGATGTAGGAGCCATATCCTGGGGCAGCGGTATACTTGCTAACCTTTACCACGAGCTTGGTATAGCATCCCGTGTCGGAACCAAGACCATGGCGGAATGCCAGACTCTACTCCATGTAAGAAAATTTCTAACATTTTAAACTAATATATTAGCTAGATTTTGTTGTTAATTTACTGACTATTCATTTACAAATTGTATAGGCATGGATATACGAGCACTTCCCGATGCTCATGAGGGGTGAGCTGAACCCACGCTATGAGGAGCATCTTCCTAGAGTGTTTCAATGGAAGCCAACTCAGCTAGAAACTAAAAATCATGAAACGCTGGTTTCCATTCGTGTTGCTCTGGATAATTTGGTGCCAGAAGAGGTTAGTTGATAGCGCAGATAGCGTAGACTATTTATGGTATGTTTATTTGTTGACTATTTTCTTTTAACTTTTGTCCTACAGATAGTTTGGCACCCATATCGGGATCTCCGGCAACAAAATCGCCATCTGCAACCAGTATCTCTATTTCATGGTATGATCACATGCTATGATATTACGGAGCCTTACATGCCTGATAGAGTACTTCGTCAGTTTGGCCTCGTACAAACTGTGCCGCAGCGCACATTAAAGTTATTGGAGCCTCCGTGTGGGACCCAGCCTTTGAACTACAAGCCGCCCTATTTCGACTGGGTGACGGACTGCTACTCCGAGTGGCAACGACATTTTCTGGGGGAAGAACTTCGACAACCGGTACAGGAGATGCACGACTGCAGCGACGACTACATGCCGTACTACTTGGCAGTCGGACATCCTAGGTTATCGAACCCTAGAAATCCAGGGCCCGTTGCCGTTGGAGCTCTAGGACCTCTGCCTTCAAAAAATATCTTGTATGCTTCATTGGTCAAGATGGTAAGTTTATAAATTATAGTTTGTAACTAATTTCAAATTTAACTCTCTTCATTGACGTTTTGTTACCATTGACAGGCTACTCGGGTGAAGGCTTTGGCGAAATCCCTCCGATCGGGCTGCCAGAACGATGAATGTGTTAATATCGCGAACCAGTTGGAGCATATCGACGGCACTGTCGATTTTCCTTTCATGCAAAATCGGGAGGCGCGTACGAAGGCCCGGCATGATCACTGATTTGATTATGATGTTTAACTTGTATTTTGGAAATTGTATTTTGGAAATTGTGATCTTTAACTTGTTGGATATTGTGATGTTTAACTCTATAATTTTGGAAATTGTCATGACTTTGGATTTGAGGAAATTGTGATGATTATGATGTTTAACTTGTTGGATATTGTGATGTTTAACTTATTTGATTATGAAGTTTAATTGTCATGTACATTCATAATTGTGATATTGTGATGTTTAACTCTCTTAATTGTAATATAAATTCCTAATTTTGATATTGTCATGTTTAACTGATATTTAATTGTCATGTACATTCCTCACTGTATGTGAGTTCAAAACTCACACACAGTGAGTTTTGATCAGGACTGCCAGTGGTCTGGCAGTCCTAATGTGAATATGGACTGCCAGTGGTCTGGCAGTCCTAATGAAAACTCACTGTGTGTGAGATTAAAATTCACACACAGTGAGTTTTTCCTAGGACTGCCAGACCACTGGCAGTCCTCATTCAAATTAGGACTGCCAGTGGTCTGGCAGTCCTGATCAAACTCACACACAGTGAGTTTTGATTAGAACTGCCAGTGGTCTGGCAGTCCTGATGTGAATGAGGACTGCCAGTGGTCTGGCAGTCCTGATGAAAACTTACTGTGTTGAGATTAAAATGCACACACAGTGAGTTTTGCCTAGGACTGCCAGACCACTGACAGTCCTTATTCAAATTAGGACTGCCAGTGGTCTGGCAGTCCTGTTCAAACTCACACACAGTGAGTTTTGATCAGGACTACTAGTGGTCTGGCAGTCCTAATGTGAATGAGGACTGCCAATGGTCTGGCAGTCCTGATGAAAACTCACTGTGTGTGAGATTAAAATTCACACACAGTGAGTTTTGCCTAGGACTGTCAGACCACTGGCAGTCCTCATTCAAATTAGGACTGCCAGTGGTCTGGCAGTCCTGATCAAACTCACACATAGTGAGTTTTGATCAGGACTGCCAGTGGTCTGGCAGTCCTAATGTGAATGAGGACTGCCAGTGTTCTGGCAGTCCTGATGAAAACTCACTGTGTGTGAGATTAAAACTCACACACAGTGAGTTTTGCCTAGGACTGCCAGACCACTGGCAGTCCTCATTCAAATTAGGACTGCCAGTGGTCTGGCAGTCCTGATCAAACTCACATACAGTGAGTTTTGATCAGGACTGCCAGTGGACTGGCAGTCCTAATGTGAATTAGGACTGCCAGTAGTCTGGCAGTCCTTATAAAAATTCATTGTGTGTTTTCATCAGTTACTTCACATATATTTTACACAAGTAGGATATTTTACACAAGTAGGATATTTCACACACACACGTATAGCAGACAGGAAAAAGTAAAAAACAAAAAACATATATTTGGCTTCACATTTCAAAATGATATACTTTAATGTTTACAAAATGGGTCATCCATATACAAAATATTTACAAAATGGGTCATCCATATACAAAATATGAAAACTTCATTCAGTCGATTTCGACGTCGTAGTGGCCAACCGGTAAGTCTCTTGGCTCCTCCATCTACAACAGTTTTCTACAATGATTGATTTGATGATCAAAAGGGCCGGTCCAGGATTTCGCTTCTGTCGGTGCTAGTTTGTACCAAACTGTTGTAGGTGGAGGAATCGGAGAATGACCGATCATCCTTAGCATGACAAAGTGATCTTTGATTTGACCTATAGTACATAGATTAGTTTGTCTGTGCTCCGTCGGAGGAGCGCACATCGGGAAAAAGGTATTGCGAATCCCAGCCAAAAAAAGTACAACAGGGATCCGGTACCGATTAGCAAATAAATACAAGGCAGACGGGATGGACATGTAGTGGTCTGGCCCGGTAACACTGTCAGTGCAAGGAATACTTGTCAACAAACTTGCAACTATTTTTTTGCTTAGGATGCGGGAGTATAATGGAAGACGACTCTCTAATTCCTCGTACAGCTCCTGCCTCACTTGCCTCCATCCGTCTTTGTCAGAATAATCGAGATGTATTGCAAGCACATGAAATCCACAATGGCCATCCCCCGGACATCAACAATAGACCAGATGTAACTGCGAATCTCAGGATGAAAATTGTGGATATACAAACGCAACGTTTGACTTTCCACAGTATCTTCGTTTGCAATATCCATTTTCTCCTTTTTCCGGCGAATGATAAGCTTGCTCTTCCGTGCAGGCGGAGCTTGCTCTAAGCTTCGTTCAATATGCTCAAAGGATGATGGATCGCTCTTGGTTGACTCAAGCCTTCTCTTCTGTGAACTACTCATTCTTGTTTGAGGCCTGCCCTTAGGATTGGAAATAATGGACGGCTCATGCATTCTTGTAGTCACCGGACATGCAAGTTCTTGGATTTTAACCTCAAGGCACTCCCGCTCTGCTCCTGCTGAGGCGCACCACCGTGCGTGGAGAAGTTTCACTTGTGGCAAAGAGAAGAAATCACCGTCTGTCTTCACCACGGGCATTATAGACAACTGCCTCCAACGTTCATCGACAGCAAGAACTGGAATAGGAATGGACTGACGACGATATTCATTAATCTCATGGCCACAAGGGAGGTGTCACCCTCATTTCCCGTATTTCCCGTATTTCGTATTTATACTCGTATCTAGATTTTGGCATGTATTTTTATTTTTTCTTAACTTGTGGAATTTTGGTGTTTCTCGTATTTCGGGTTTTGACATGGCTCGGTTTTAATTGGGATGGTTTGGTTTGGTTTATTATGTATTGGAACACCTTAGCCTATGCTCCACCCTCAATACACCACATCTCACCCTCTTTAAAACTCTACCAACTTTTTCTCTCTCCTCATAAACCTCCATTAATTTCTTCTTCTCCTTCCTCTACACAACACCCTTCTCATTCCTCTACACAACACCAACCCTTAGGCAAGTGCACCTTGCCACCACATGAGAACCCTATTTTACTTGTCCATTTGATATATTAGGACATGGTAATCAACATTAGAACTTGGTATTTTGTGATTTGGAGTCTCCATTGTTCTAGATCTAAGTTTTCCCTATTTTTGGTTTTGTATGGTTTTGATCCATTTAGGTTGGATTTTTATCAGTTTTGATGTTTCCAAGTGGAAGAGAGTTCAATTCCACCCTGGTTGGAACTTTGGAAATCTGGATTTGGAGTTCGGATGGCCAAGTTGTGAAGCTTTGAAGTTTAGGAGCCATGGGAGCTTCTTTTCAGCCATGGAGAAGAAGACCTTTTCCTCTGCGTGCGTGTTTTTACGCGTACGCAGCTCTCCTGCGTGCGTGCTTTTGTGCGTACGCAGCTCCTCTGCGTGCGAGTTTTTACGCGTACGCAGCTCTCCTGCGTGCGTGCTTTTGTGCGTACGCAGCTCCTCTGCGTGCGTGTTTTTACGCGTACGCAGCTCTCCTGCGTGCGTGCTTTTGTGCGTACGCAGCTCCTCTGCGTGCGTGTTTTTACGCGTACGCAGCTCTCCTGCGTGCGTGCTTTTGTGCGTACGCAGCTCCTCTGCGTGCGTGTTTTTACGCGTACGCAGCTCTCCTGCGTGCGTGACTTTTCTCGTACGCAGCCCTCCTGCGTGCGTGACTTTTCTCGTACGCAGTAACTTTTCTCGTACGCAGCCCTCCTGCGTGCGTGACTTTTCTCGTACGCAGCTCTCCTGCGTGCGTGACTTTTCGCGTACTTTAGCTCTCCTGCGTGCGTACTTTAGCTCTCCTGCGTGCGTGCTTTCGTGCGTACGCAGTGCGTGCCCTTGTGCGTACGCTGCTCCCCTGACCCCTTGCTTAACCCATTGGCTCTTGGAGTTTTGGTCTTATTTCTTTAAGCTTGGCTCTTCTATAGCCCTGTATATTGATATTTTATTAGATATTTTACGCCTATTTTATATCCTTACGCCTTTTGTCATGAACTTGATTTTACTTAATATGTTTGGAATGACTATTGTACATGGCATGGTATGACAATGAACTAGCATAACACGACAGTGACCCGTAGTGGTGCACTCCTGACATGACCAACCTGACATGATAGTGGCCCGTCGTGGCGCACTCCCGACAAGTACCCTAATATGATTTATCTTAATGCTGTTGCGACGGCTAACTTAACTTGACTTGCCTTGACACCGTGGGTAGTTCTTTCTTGCTTGCTTGTTAAATCCACTTGTCCTGTCTTGCATCATGTCTAGGATGGAACTCCTGAGTACCACGGTCAGGAGTACCTACTAAAATGGATTAAGGTTAATAACTAGAATAACACAGTAGTCATGAAGAGATGACACAGCTACAGGCGATCCCGTTACCTGGGCGCTCTTGGGATTTGTAGCCTGCCGTCGAGTAGGGCACATTTCCAGCACACCGTCGCGTGTTGCACCCTCTAAGTCACCTAAGGGTACATTTGTCTCCCGGGCGATGTACCCACCTGAATTCAACCCCTAATTTTCGACCTGGGTAACCTGGATGGTCTGCAGGGCTTGTGGTTGTGGAACAATCTCACTGCATCTTGTTAGTAATTAGGTCTGTGATAATCCTAGTTAGTTAAAGTAGTAAGCCGTAGTATCTGCTTGGCCGTGATTGATTGAATGAGGTATAACCAGTTTAGCCATGTCTTGATCCAGTACAAGATTGCTCCCTGCCTTGATTTCTTGCATTATTATCTTGCCGATAAATGGTGGAAAACCAAGTTCTGTTCAGACGAAGGGTTACAACCCCGGTCCTTGTTTGGTTTACGGGTTGTAACCTGGCTATCGGAATAGTTCCATGGTTATCTCGTCGTATATCATCCTGCCATGTTTTCGTAAGTTTTAATTTTTAATATTAGATTTTCTTGTGCTGATTGCTGACTTTTGTTCTTATTTCGTGACCCCCTTGTGGCACTTGCTCTTTCTGGAGTTGACCCAGCTGGTTTTGTGTGGCCAGATTTCGGAGCAGCTCCCGAGGATCTACCAAGCTTCCAGCCCAATGGTGGCGGCTAGAAGGAACCCGGGCTACGAGTGGGTTTTCTATCTTGTTTCGCTCACTCTACTGTAAAATTATTCTTTTGAGGCGTTTAGCCGACGAGCACCTGTTAGCTCGATGCACTTTTACTTACTGTCTGCCTACGGGCTGTAAACATGATTAACAAATCCTAGGGTTGATCATGTACGACTAAACTCTTGCTAGTCCTAACATTTTGTAACGACTAGCTTCATGATCAGCTGAATATGTAATATTTGGGACGCCTTATTATTGTATATTTAATGATCATACATCTTGCGACCTTTCCTACTTGCTTGTGATTGAGACATTAGGCTTGTTCATGACCATAAGAGACTGTTGGCTTGTAGTAAACCCTCATATATCTAGACAACCGTGACCGTATATCGAGGTGGTTTTCATTTCAATATACGTAGCTGGCTATGTCTGCCCCCGCTCTCTAGTATTCTGGTTTTGGGGCGTGACAGGAGGCCCAGTGTATGTCGATGTACACACCCGCAAACCTGAGGATCAAAGCCGACAAACTTTGACCTATCAATCTCTTCAAATATGAAATCCAACGCCTTGTGAGAAATGACACGCATTAAAGAATCCAAGAGGACTTCCTTTCTATGCTCATGCTTGAGAATATTTAAGCTCATCTCAAATGATGCCTTAATTTCGTTCACCGTCCGATCTATTGATATATGTATCGCTTGCCAAACCGAAACAAAGTTGCCTTGGGATGACTTTAAATGCCTCTTTAATACTGAGTGTGCTCCTTTGACACGGTTGGTAGTTGTCGTACCGTAATGCTTCACCACATTCGTCCATGCTAAGACGAATTGTTCTTTGTGCGGTTCAAGCCATGTTTCTTTGATGTAAGAAATGCATGCAGGCTCCCTCCCCTCCCACTTCTCCTTGAATAAGTACCATGCGGCGGCGTAACTGTCTATCGTGTTGGCTCGCCATACACAATTCCAGTCATGGTTGAATTCGTCAAAAACTTGCATGTCAAGTTTACCATCCACTTTCCCGAACTTCAACTTACATTGGGGTTGTATATTATGATTTACATAAAAAGTGCATAGCAATGTATCCGCTTGAGGAAACACAATCCGAATAGCATTCATTAGAGCATACTCTCTGTCGGTAACAAAAACCGAGGGCTCTCTCTGACAGGTGTAAAGGGTTTTCAGTTTCTCCAACGCCCATGTGTAGTCTTCAACTTTCTCACTCTTCATGAAGCAAAAAGCAACTGGAAATGTTTTCCATGTAG
This sequence comes from Iris pallida, assembly GCA_029216955.1. Taxonomy (NCBI): domain Eukaryota; kingdom Viridiplantae; phylum Streptophyta; class Magnoliopsida; order Asparagales; family Iridaceae; genus Iris; species Iris pallida. The sequence continues at coordinate 3,414,650 of JANAVB010020600.1, read as the reverse complement.
AGGTGAAGTCGACAACATGAAAGAGAGGCATCTTGAACTTATTGGTCTTGTACGTGCAATCAAGAACTAACACGTCGGCGAAAGACCGAGCCAAATGTGTGCAATCGGGATGAGCCCAAAATAGTGAAATGACTTCATTGCTCTGGGGATGTCTTCTATGGTGCTCAACATAATGATTATCTCCAAGCAACTTCATCACTTCTTGCATCGCCATTCTCGATTTCGACCGAATGACGTTAGAAGAAGATAGGGCGTTGTATATTGACTTCATTGTAGACTTGTTCTTCTCATCTTCATGACGTATGACGGAATATATTTGTCTCGGTGCAACTCCAGAATTGGACAAGTCTTCCACTATCTTCTTCTCCGTAATGTTCAACCGTTCGACATACGGATGACCCAATAGTGTTTCGACAATCTCATGGTTGTGGATTCCATTCATGACTTGGACTGTCCACTTCGCTTCTTCATCCTTTCTAATATAGATTTTGAACGGACAACCACATTTTCTCGTTCCAACATTTCTCTTTGAAACTTTACTTTCGATAACTTTATCTTTCTTGTGGCTTCTAAACACACCACCTCGTTCACATGAAACCACAGTGGTTTGTTGTCCCGGACGGTTTCGGACCGATCTTGATATCACAAGAACTATGTTGTTTGCCCGTCCAACTTCTCGGCACCAATTTAGCGCACCTTCGTATGATTCAAAACACATATCGGTCCTGAATAAATGGCCTACATCGACGCCAATTGGAGCAGCTACCTCGATACCGGAAGATGATAAGTCCTACAATAAATTTTAAAGTTAATAAAATAAAATAACACAACACAAAAAATTGCAAACTGCTGCCAAAATGTAGGACTGCAGAAGGCAAGGCAGTCCTTGCAATAATCAGGACTGCCAATTCACTGGCAGTCCTTTAAATAATCAGGACTGCCACAACTCTGGCAGTCCTTATTTATAAAGGACTGTCGCAGTTTGGGCAGTCCTGTATGTAGAAGTGGACTGCCCGCGTATTGGCAATCCTGTCCCTAACAGTCCCGAATTACACCCGACATGAATGTTACAATTGGCTTACCAAGAGTGCATCCGAAGCAAGAATGTGTTCTTCGGACATATCGGGACGAGAGTCTGCTACATTCGATGACCCGGGTTCTTCCATGTTCCTTTTTTCTAAATTAAACACATATAAGTCATTATTTATATGTCAAATTATTGTGAGATAGTCTACAAATATATTAATTAGATGACATACCCATTAACGGATGAAGTCGATGACACTGTAACGAAAATTTGGACCCTAAATCTTCACAATGTCTTGGTTGGGAGACAATTTGGGTTAGGGTTTACAAATTTATGACCTAGAATTCTTAGGGTTGGAGAAAAGAGTGGAGGAGAAGGAAAGAGTAGAGAGAGAAGAAGGAAAATAAAATTAGGTTGGTATTTATATGATATCTTGGGCTAGCCCCAAGCAAAAAATTTTGATGGCAAACTTGTAATTTTTCCAAAAAATTTTGGGATAGCCCCAAGTAATTCTTGTGGTGCCCATAGAAAAAGCCTTTTGGAACCTCTCTCTCTCTCTCTCCTTTCCTTCTATCAAGTCTCAACTATGCCAGAGTTGTTTTCTTGTATTTAATTCTGTTGGTGTCAAAAAAAAAAAAAAAAAAATCTGTTGGTGTGTCTTTTAACTCCAACTCATTTTATTTATGTCGACAAGCATTTAATTTTGTTTTCTTTGTTTTTTTTAACTCATTTCATTTCTGTCAACTCGCATTTATTTATTGGGGCCGGCTATACACACCCCAATTATTTCTAAGGACATCCCATGTTTTAAGTTTACCCCAATTTAAATGATTTAAATGATGAATATTGCTAAGGGCACCCCAATACTTGACTAAAATACCCTTCCTATTAAAACATATAATCTATCATTTTTCACATCCCACACCCCACACCTCACTCCACCCCCACACTGATTCCCCTCTTCTTCAACCCTAACCGCCCCCCCTACTCCCTTTCTCCAAACCCTTCACAACCCATAAATCGAACACCCTAATTAGTTCAAACTCTTCACTATTTTTGTTTTTAATCATTGTTTGTGATTCGAACTCCATAGACTGTTGTTGAAACAAAAACAAAATTTTGAATTTTTTTTGGATGTATTCACGGATAGGTTCGACCCTGGTTTGTCGACCTAACAGAGGAATGTTCGACCCACGACAGTCGAACTATAGTGTGTACGTTCGACCAGAATGTGTCGAACAGAAGATGGCATGTTCGAATAGAATTTGTTCGACCAGTGTTTGTCGAACAGAAGAAGACATGTTCGACCAGTATTTGTCGAACAGAAGAAGACATGTTCGACCAATACTTGTCGAACAGACCACATCGCATATATATTTTTTGTGATGGGGTGTTCTTAGAAAGCCTTGGAGTATATTGGTCTTTTAACATGAATCTATTTTTTCATTTAAGTTATGTGGGGTGTCCTTAGAAATGGTTGGGATGTGTATAGCCGGACCCTCATTTATTTATTTGTTTGCTTATTTAGTTTCAGGTTATCGTATAATATTCAAACTTTACGTATATATTATTGTAGATATGTGTCTCGTCCTGACAGTTGACTTGTGCTTAGGGGTGCAACTCGGACGGGCTAACCCAAGTCCGATCGGATAAACCCGTTAATAGGTTGGATTATGGTTGAAGGTACTCGAATTCGGATTCGGGTTAAAATATTTGAACCCGATTGGGTTAGGGTTGAAGGTACTCGAATTCTGATTCGGGTTAAAATATTTGATCCCGATCAAAAATTGGGTTGGACTCGAATTCATGTGTCGAGTTATCCAAAAAATATGCAACCCGACATACATATAATTTATATTATTTTATATGCATTGTTTCATATTTCTTAAATAAAAAGTTTAAGTTCTAAATGTTTCCACTAAACTTTTTAACTTCTTATCTTAAATCTCATTTCAATTTGTATTTTATAATTGTTGAGGGCTTGCTTGCTATTTTATTATGTGTAATATTAATCTTGTTTAAAATTATTTCAAATATAATATTAGAGTCCGATAAATTCGATAGACCCGACCCAACCCGAGTCTAACCCGAGGAACCTCGGTTCCTTTTCTATTCCACAGAGCTCGGTCATGGACTTCATATGTTGAACCCGAGGTCAGGTTGGACTTGGACTCGAGCTAGGCTTATAATTCATCGGGTTAGACTCGGATTGAGTTCAAGTCCGACCCATCTCGCCTGAGTTGCACCCCTACTAATTGTGTTGAACTTTAAATCTCGTTTAGGTCTCCATATTATTCACATTTTACGTTTAATTTTAGAATGTCGTATAATGTTCGCAATTTACGTATAAGTATCTTTTTGGACTGTCCAAGTCAACAGTTATAACGAGACCTTAGATAATATAAAGACCTAAAGGTAAATTTTACATATTATAAGAGACCCTAAAACTAAATAATTTTTTCTTTCTCTAAAAAGGGTAAGTATAAAATATGATTTGAGAAAATCAAAGAGTAAAAAATAATTATATTTTTATCCTGTAAACTAACATTTTTTTAAAATTTTCCTTCTTCTATTTGTTGGTCATCCAAACAATGAAAAAAAAAGGATTAAATTTATCTTTATTTTACTCTCCTTCATTTTTCTTCATTCAAAATTTTCTTTTCCTTGCAAAAAAATAAAATAAAAAAAATCCCAAGCACACCATAAATTCACATATGTTGACTTCACTTTAGGTTAACTTGCACTTAAATATTCTAAAGTATATAAGTGTTTTCATTTAAATACCATGGAACTGTTATTTTGTTGGGCACTTAAACATCTTGAAACTAATGTGATTTGCATTTAATATTATATGCTATAGCAATTTGCATGCTAAAAGTGAGTGACAGAAATACGAGTTTATCAATCAGTACAAAATTCTAATTTTATCATCTTTAAACTTCTTTTCTAATGGTAAATACCCTAATTTAATCTCATTTTCTAAAATTAAACCTTAACCCTAAACCTAATTGTGTCCTCCTCCCACACTAAAAGTCTAAAAACCTCCCTCTCCCCTTTTCCATCATCAGCAAGGATGCAACACTATCCCCTCACCCGACCTGCAGGGATGGACTCGTCTGGTTTGTAGCCACTCTATTGAGCATAGGCTGAACCATGTAGGGATGGGTGGACCCCTAAAAAAAAAATTCATATATTTTTTGTTTTATTTTTATTTTTATTTTTTTTCAGAAATTACAACGTCCAAACACAAAACGTCCTTTAAAAGGGTGCTTTTAAGTTTTGCGTCAAAACACCCTTTTAAAGGGCATTTCCATACCATCTTTACTTCACACACGTGCAGCCTTACCTAAACTCTCCTGCCCCTTCTTAAATATCCTCCTTAACTACTTTAATGTGCCAAAAACGTCCTTTTAAAGGGCGTTTATGCGCATATGGCTGTAACGAAAACGTCATTCGTTTTCTAGCTAATTAGAAATTAAAGTACGCAGAAGAGTTAATCCGAGTTAATCCAATGGCTGTTGAGCACGTAGATAGATTGATGACATGGACGCTTCAAAATTGTCCTTTTAAAGGACTTTTTACAAGAAAACTTTAAAACATCATTTTAAAGGACGTTTTTTGTCTTATGTTGCAATTTTTGAAACTTTGTTGCTCTCAGAACAATTCTATTAACAAAAATTTCCGTCCAAAGGGACGAAGTTTTCATTATTTGTGTTGAAAGGGATGGGTTTCAAAAAATTACAGGGGTGGGGACCAAACTCCAAGTGAGTTGGCGGTCCCCATGGGGCCTCCAACTCACTTGGCGGCTCCTAAAGGACCTCCATTTAAGTTGGCGGTTTGGTGGGGGGGGGGGGGGGGGGGGGGGGGGGGGGGGGGGGGGGGCAACTCATTTCTCCTCCCTCCCTTCTCCAGAATTCCAACCAAGCTCTCCCCCCTCCTTTCTCCACAATCACAGCAGATGGCTAACGAAAATGATGGTCGTATTTTCGGTGGACCGACTACGGAGTTGATTAGGAAGCAACGTAAAAATCATATATCCGATAAAAAAATTTAGCGAAAAGGTAATTTATTCTATCTCAATAATTTTAATAAATAACATATTAGCTCGATTGTCTAGTTTTTACTATATTGTCTTATGTCATTTATTAGTTAATTAAATTGTGTAAATGTCCATTTTAGTTAGTAGATATCTAATATAGTTTAAATATTTTTTTAGTTTTTAATAGTTATACGATCATGATCTGGAATTACGTCTCCGAGAGCATAAAAATTGGCGGAAAGAGAGACGATATAACACGTGGGTGTTAAATGACGTCCAAAAGGCTCTGGTCCATTCTTTCGGGTTTCAATATTTGAACCAAATTAAATTTCTCATTCACGATGTTCATCTTATTGTAAGCCTTGCTGAGCGTTGGTGGCCCGAACGCAACACTTTTTAACTTCCAGTGGGGGAGATGACGATCACGTTATGTGATGTCGCAAACATATTGGGATTGCCTATTACATGTGATCCAATATATTTCAACCAATAGTCTACTCCATCTGATCTGGTGATTCTGGTTACTTCCTATCTGGAAATTATGCCTCCACCGGATATGGGAGGTAACAGTTTTGTCACATTTTCATGGCTTCGTAAAAATTTCATGGATTTAAATCACACTATGGACAACGAGGCGGTTGACGTAGATGATATTCCAATTGAGTTACTAGAGCAGGAAGGAAGCTCAAAAAAAAAAAAAAACCCTCCAGGATACTCCAATTGAGTTGGAGGCCCCACCTTGATACTCCTACTGAGTTGGAGGCCCCAATGGGACCGCCAACTCAAATGGAGGCCCCTTTGCAATCTGCCAATTCAATTGGAGTGGTCCACTTTCCGCCAACTCAAATGGAGTATCCTCCCTTTATTTGAAATTTCTCCAAAATGGTCCCTTTAGACATAATATATGTAAACTTCTTCCCTTTAAATGAAAAAATCTGTTCTATTAAACTCTGATACTATATATGCATTTTTTTATTCAGCTCGAATTTTTGGTTCTGTCCATCCTTGCTATTAAGCATGAAAGTGCAACAACACAGAGAGAGAGAGAGGGGGGGAAGGCGAAGGTTAGCACCTAGGATTAGGATTAGGTAATAATATCCTGATCAATTTTCTCTAATTTGCTTTAAAAAAATCTTGCATTTGAGGCTAAAATTAGATACAATCGTTCTCGTTCTCGTTCTCGTTCTCGTTCTCGACATACAGGGGAGGGGGCCACATTATATGTTAGAGATGGCTCTTTTCGTAATATAATCACGAAAATAGCACCCAAACTTCCTAAGTGATGGTTGAGCTGGTCCAAGCTAATATGTACCTAACGAATATTGTAGACGTGCACAAGTCTGATAAGGCGAGGAGTTTGTTCAGCTAATAATACATACAATGCTGCAGAACCGAGGGAGAAATCGTGCGACGACTAAGGGCCCGTTTGGTTTGCACGATTAGACAACGTAATGTAATTGGCATTATCTTATCAATCTAATTCGGTATTTGGTTGGACAAAAAAATTAGATGTAATGTAATCGCGATTACAAATTTGATTACATTACATCAGTTTCTTCTAAACTCAATTACTTCATAAAACCTATGTACATTACAACTTAAGCGGAAGGTTGGTATGCTATAATTTGATCTTTTTGTTCGTTTTTTGTCATTTTTTGTTGTTTTTGTTTGTTTTTTTTTTCGTTTTTTGGTCGTTTTTGTTCGTTTTTTGTCGTTTTTTTTTTTTCATTTTGTTCGTTTTTGGTCATTTTTTGTTGTTTTTGTTTGTTTTTTGTCTTTTTTGTCGTTTTTGTTCATTTTTGGTCTTTTTTGTCGTTTTTGTTCGTTTTTTCTTTTTTTTTCGTTTTTGGTTGTTTTTGTTTGTTTTTTTGTCGTTTTTGTCCCTTTTTTTTGTCGTTTTTGTTCTTTTTTGTCGTTTTTGTTTGTTTTTTTGTCGTTTTTGTTTGTTTATTGTCCTTTTTGCCAATTTTTTTGTTGTTTTTGTCCTTTTGTCATTTTTGTTCGTTTTTTTGTCATTTTTTTTTCTTTTTGGTTCTTTTTGTTTGTTTTTTTGCCGTTTTTGTCCCTTTTTTTTTTGCCTTTTTTTGTCGTTTTTATTCGTTTTTTTGCCTCTCTTTTTTAGTTTTTAGTTTTTTTTTGTCGTTTTGGTTATTTTTTGTCATTTTTTGTTTTTTTTGTCGTTTTTGCTTGTTTTGGGTCCCTTTTTTCGATTTTTGGTCTTTTGCACATTCTTGGCCATTTTTTGTCGCTTTTGCACTTTTTAAATCTTTTTTGTCGATTTTGTGTTTGTTTTTTGTCATTTTTGTTCGTTTTTGTTTATTTTTTGTCGTTTTTTCGCGTTTTGGGCTCTTTTTTTCGATTTTTTTGTCGTTTTTTGCACATTCTTGGCCATTTTTTTTTCCTTATGCACTTTTAAATCTCTTTTGCCGATTTTGTACATTTTTTGTCGGTTTTGCACTTTTTTTATTGGTTTTGCTTTATTTGCACGTCTTTTGTCTTTTTACACGCTTTTTTTTTTATCGTTTTTGGTCAATTTTTTACGTTTTTTATCGTTTTTTGTCGATTTTGCATATTTTTTTGCCATTTCTGCATGTTATTTATCGATTTTTGTCGATCTTGTACGTTTTTGACCATTTTTCACGTTTTTATCGTCTTCTATCAATTTCGGTCGATTTTGCACGTTTTTCGCTTTTTTTAATCTTTTTTGCTTTTTTTGGGGTCTTTTTTCACTTTTTTTTTTGTCGTTTATGCTCGTTTTTTCTTTTTGTTTGTTTTTTTTTGTCGTTTTTGGATTTTTTTTTGTCATTTCTGTTCCTTTTTATCGTTTTTTATTTATTTTGCTCTTTTTTATCGATTTTTGTCATTTTTTTCTTTTTTTCGTTTTTTGTCGTTTTTGTTCATTTTTTGCCCTTTTTTTTGTTTTTTTTTCATTTTTCGTCTTTTTTTTCTTTCATTTATTGTTATTTTTTGTCAATTTTTTGTTTTTAGTCATTTTTTTAATCATTATTGGTCACTTTTTATGGTTTTCACGTTTTTGATTTTTTTTTTGTCGTTTTTCTTTTTTATCGCTTTTTTATTTTTGGTTTTTTTTTTCTGTTTTGTTCGTTTGTCATTTTTTGTATTTTGTATTTTTTGTCGTTTTTTTTCGTTTTTTGGTTTTTTTTTAGCAAAAAACAAACCATTTTTCCCTTATTTATTATTTTTTTTTTCTTTTTAAATTTTTAAAAAAATTTAGTGATCCACTTTTTTAATTTTATGTTGTATTAAAAATATTAAATTAGAAACTTAATTACATTACATGGTAAACCAAACATATGAATGCAATTGATATTACATTACATGGTTTGATTACATGCTTCAACCAAACATAGTAATGTAATTGTAATTCCATTACATTACAAACTCAATTACATTATAAATCCAATTCCATTACGATTACGATTACATTACAATGAACCAAACGCAACCTAAGTTTACGCAGGGCCGGCCCTGAGCAATTGGGGGTCCGAGACGTAACTTACAAAATGGACCCTCATACATAATGTAAAAAAAAGTATAAATAAAACAAAAAATTGTTGTAGTCAAGATTTGAACCAAGGACCTATTAAATATAAGTCTAGCATTGTAAGCACTATACCACAATGCTTTCTATTAAAAAAGACACATGATACATATTAGTTCTATTATAGACAATTCCATATTGGTGCCCCCTTTCGTCAGGGGGCCCTGGGCCGTCGTCCGGCCTGCCCTGGGCCGTCGTCCGGCCTGCCCTGGGCTAGGGCCGCCCCTGAGTTTACGTGACGGTTATCCATTGGTGTCAATTCCGTGCGTGGTTCCCCCTCGGGATTCGGCAGGCATTTTCGTGTGTGTGTATATATATATATATATATATATGTAAAAAAAAATATATATATATATATATATATATATATATATGTCTTATTTTTTGAACTTTGTCTGTTATGTGATCATTGTTTGTGATGGAACAAAGATGTTAATAGGATAGATAGCAAAGATATTAATAGGATAGATAGTAGTAGTACGCTAAGTACTTTTCCATGAATACATCTCAGCCCTATAATTTGATAGACGATTGTTCAAAGGGTAAAGTGCATTTAAACCCTCCTTAGATGTCACGAAATGCAAATAAAAACTCGCTGATCCGGAAAAGACAGCTAGATACGAAAATGCTCAAATCAACCCCCCCCCCCCCTCCCCCCCGCTGTTAAAATCCGTTAAAAACGTCTTAAAAGACGATTTTGCCCCTCCCCTCTCCCCCCCCCCCCCCCCCCCCCTCTCTCTCCGGTGGTGGGGGGCGGGTCGCCGGCGGAGGGAGGAGGGGAAGGGGTTCGGGGGGCGGGTCGCCGGCGGAGGGAGGAGGTCGGTGGGCGGGTCGCCGGCGGAGGGAGGAGGGGGGGGGGGGGAGGGGGCGGGAGGCGGGTCGCCGGCGGAGGGAGGAGGGGGGGGGGAGGGGATGACCGGCGGAGGGAGGAGGGGGGGGGGGGGGGGGGGTGGTCGGGGATGACCGGTGGAGGGAGGAGGGCGGGTTGCCGGCGGAGGTCGCCGACGGAGGGGGGGAAGGGGGAGGGGGGGGTAGGGGCTGGTAGGGAAGGGTGGGAGGGGTAGTTTATATTTTTTTTTATTTTTTTTAAGACTTAACGGCCATTTTAACGGCCATTTAACGGATAAGGGCCATTCTAAACAAAACAGATTTTTTTGGAGGTGCAAACTGCTTAAGTTTTCTAATAGGTCTTATTTTGCAAACGAGACAACTCTAAGGAGGGTTTAAATGCACTTTACCCTTGTTCAAATGTGTTAACTGATGGCCCATAAAATAATAAAATATTTTAGCAAATGTCTTCATTATAAATATAAAAACCAGCATATACCTTCATTTATTTTAAAAAAATATATCATTCCTTTGTATGCAACATTTTAAAATTTAAGATATATCCCAACTATTTTAACCTGTATTTTAATTATTTTACAAATAATGGGAACATTTGTTAATTTTTTAAATAAGCGAGAGTATGTGCTAGTTTTTATATTTATAATGGAAGCATTTGCTAAAATATCCCTAAAATAATTTAGCATCATATCAAAATTTATTAAAGAAAATTTGAGTGGCACCCCACTTTTTTTACGCTTATTTAAGGTGCACCCCACAAGTTTACATGAATGTATGACACCTCCCACTTTTGACGGTTTCAGTCCAAAACGAACGGTCAACCCCTTTGACCAATTTTTTTGGACGAAAATACCCTCCTGTCCGTTGTCCTCTTCCCCGCGTCAACTATCCGTCTCCCCCCGCCGTGCTCGGCCCCCCTCCACGGCGTCGCCGCACCCCCCTCCCCGACGTCGTCGCACCCCCCCCCCCCTCCCCCCCCCTCCCGCGGCCACCACCACCACCACCACCGACCCCCTCCCCCTCCCCTCCCCTCCCCTCTCGCTCCGCCCCCTCCCCCCCCCTCCCCCTCCCCTCCCCTCCCGCTCCGCCCCCTACCCGCGGAGCGGGAGGGGAGAGAGGGGAGGGTGTCGGTGGTGATGATGATGGTTGATGGTGGTGGTGATGATGATGATGGTGGTGGTGATGGCCGCGGGGGGGGGGGGGGGGGGGGGGGAGGGGGAGTGCAGCCACTTGTGACAGGGAGGGGGGCACACAAAAGGAGATAAGGACATTTTCGTCCAAAAAAAATTGGTCAAAGGGGTTGACCGTTCGTTTTGGACGGAAACCGTCAAAAGTTGGGGGTGTCATACATTCATGTAAACTTGTGGGATGCACCTTAAATAAGCGTAAAAAAGTAGGATGCCACTCAAATTTTCTCAATTTATTATTGTAAGCTGCAATCATCATATCAAAATTTATTATTGTAAGCTGCAATCATAAGTTGTACTGAAAATAGAACGTCTATGTTATACAATGCTGACACTGATATGAGTAAGGATACGGATACAGAGATAGACCAAAAGAGTGGAATGACGTTTCCATGTACACAGTACTATGAATAGTGAAAGCTAATATAATTTGTAAATACAGAGAGAGAATATTCTTGATTTAAATTGTTGACTTGCCCATGTATGCAATAATGAAATATAAATGCGTAAATTATTCTGCTCTAACTTAGAACGGGAAGTAATAAAGCTTCTCAAAGGCATTTGAGAAAACAAATAATACCATACGAGATACAGATACTCCTTTTTTGAGATTAAACTGCAGTAGATTTTTTTTTCCGTGTTTCATTAATGATAATTAACCAGACAAAAACCCAAGTACAATAGATCAAGGAGGAAAAATAAGACAAGATACAAACTGGAACAAAATCAAAACGATATGTCAGCTAGTCGACGTTTGCGGTAGCTAGAATCCATCCCTTCCATCGTATGTTCTACGAGATATATAAACGCGAAAAGCCAGTGGTCTTTGACATCAAGAAACAGGCTAATCCTCAACCCTTGCCCAAGCCCCAACTGCACTAGCTCCTCTCAATTGGTTCTGCAAGGGAGGAGACTTCCAAGCCCAGTTATTTATTCCCGAGTCCATTTCACTCAAGAGGTTGCCACGTGTCACCCTGTCGCTTTTGTTTTTAATTTAGTTTCCCTCACCTCATAATAATGTAAAAAATAGTTTTAGGTTGACAATTGACAATCCTTGAATGGAATGATGAACATAGAACAAGTTTTTAAATGGACTCCTTTCTAGCATGTCTAAGTAACTGAATCAGTATGAACAACTTCATTTTTATTGTTTTTCCACTTCAACCCTCTCCTCCTACCAACACAGATAGATACCAAACACAAGAGAAGACTGTTTCCTGAACCCATACACATTTTTCAGTATCTTTGAAACACTGACTGACTGAACTTTATGGTACACTGAATATTCTCTGGTTAAACCAATCAGTGATGAAGCCAGCCTGTCCTCTCTTGTCCTCCTGCTCCTCCTGAAGGAGATTTTAAAGCCACCAAAACATTTGCTGAGCTTGGTCCGTCCCTGGTCCCATTGGCAAATGGCAGCTCTCTCTTGAATAGAGATGCATATGCCAACCCAGCCTCAAAAGAAACCTAGGTTCCATCACCAACACACAACACTCCCCATCATCAAAAGAAACGCCCAGTGCTAACTATTGTCCCTCAGAATTTCTCAGACTCACTTTCTTTCAATTGCTTCAGTGCTGGAGATTCCCCTCAGCTGCTAACATCCCCATCACAACACTCCAACCATATGCCAATTTGTGCCACTCCCTCCAGCATCCATTCCCAAGCTTAAAACTAAAGCACTTCATATTTCACAGGCATATAGTCAAAAGAGAGCCAGTACCAATCCCCTTTGTATGTATAGATGTTCCAGCCCAAAACCATGAAGACCAACTTTCCTCTCTCTTGCCACTTCCTTTTTCTTTTCCTTTTTCTTTCAATTCTTGGCTTATTCACCTTGTTTCAAGATACATACATGTGTATACTATATATATCACCCTCTCCAATCCACAACACTCCACAAATCCAGTATCACCAGAATTTGCTTACTTCCCAGCTCAAAACTATGCCGCGGAAGGGGTGCAAGAGAGTAGGCTTCAGTTCCGACATCAACGAGAGGCCACCGGTGTCCCTCAGGTCCATACTCGATCCGAAGCCGGCAAACAGCAGGCCCAGAAGCCATCATAGGCAGATCCCTACTGCCAGAAGCTCGGGCTCCCCGCCTGTGAGATTATTCCGCTACGTCAGAGTCAACGTAGCCAAGGCCCTCGGCCTGCTTCGCAAGAGGCGGCCCTCGGCCAAGTGTTCCTCCAACATGGTGGCTCCTCAGTGCTTCGTCCCTCCGAGAGACTCGCTCCATTCCGAGACCCTAGAAGACTGCATCGAGTTCATCAACTCGTCTTATAGGAAATCCATCTAGACTCTTTTTTTTCCATCTAAGATTTTGCCACCGAGTCTGAAGTAAAATGTTGCTGCTCAACTCATAGTACATCTTCGATCATCTAGTGTTGGTCTAAAGTCCAAACTCTAAAGGAAATTATCAGTTCAGTTTGATCAAGGATAATTTGGTGTCAATTCCTAGAGTTATCATTATCACTGCTGGTCTATCTGGCTGGCATCAGTCCTTCTCATGTATGGTCCACCAAACTGCAATTAGCAAAGCAAAATGTGCTGTTAGTTTGAAGTCACATATAATATAGAGTAATGATTACGAAATAGTATCTTAGCAAGCTTTGTCTTTGTTGAGAAGAAACAATGATTACAATCTACTTGTTTCTTGACAAGTAATTTTAACCATTCCCAATATAATAATGAGAAACAAACCAAGCTAAAATGTAATTTAGGCAAATATATATATATATATATATATATATATATATATATATATAGGGGAGTGTTTTTTGGTCCGCAATTTAGGTGACCACCAATTGGTCCACCGCCACGTGGCAGCCACCCATTGCTCCCCTTGCTAGCACCGGGCCTTGCTAGCACCGGGCCCACCCCCTAAAAACCCGGACAAGAGGACCAATGGAAAGTCGTCACGTGGCAGACGGACAAATGGCGGTCACAAAACTGCGGAAAAATTAGGAGTGTCCATATATATTCTTGATCAAGCTCAAACCTTCGAAGTTGCGTGAAATTTCTTGATAGATGTCTCTGAATATATTACTTGTGAGGTCAATAATTATACTCGATCACCAAACGTTTGGCAGCCCAGTGGTCAGACATTTGATAAGGGAATAGAAAGTTCTAGGTTCGATATCTCATATCCAGAGCAAAACTGCTAAATTTACAACCAAATGAGTTACAAACCATTTACAACCGCCTGCATAGCAGTTGACTAATATATGAATCACATAAACAATGCGTCCATATATATATGGGTGTAAAATTGCGTTCATCTGGATCACTCTTCATAAGCGGCTCCTTGTAGGAGTGGGGTGCCCCTTCTTTACTCGTTCTCATATGCAGCCATAAGAAATTCAAAAACGAATCCTGCAGGAGGCATATTCAACTAGTTCAAGCACCTGGAATTTAGGATAGATTCAAAACAAAACAAGAAAACCTCCAACTTCCTCCACTCTTGCACTAAATATTCTACTACTTTATTATATAGCACTTGTGTACCTCAATTTTCTTGAAATTTCTTGAAATTGGGAATTTGATACCCTCCATCATGGTCAAAGCCATAGATCGATTAGTTCGTCTCCTCGTTTAGCGACGGAAACATTAATGGAGAGGTACATTCGAATGTCACTCCTTAGAAATAGTACAGTACAATTATTAGAAAATGAATTGTGTAGTATTCAAGTCCAAAAGCAGTGGAAGTTGGAGGTGTGCTTGTACAATTTAGCCAATACCAAGTATCAAGATCAAGAGACTAACTTAATCGACTTTTGCTACATCATGACTATAGCTTTCTTCAGTTTCTACTTTCTAGTGCTTTATATGCTGGAGAAGTGGGGCTGCTGACCTGGATCCAAGTTCTGGTATGAAACCTTGTTAGCAATCACCCGAAAAAACGCTATTATACGCGAATTTTTTCGTATCTCACATAAACGTATAATATTTACGTACTTTTGAAAAATTCGGATTTGTACGCAAATTTTAAGCCTGTGGAGTTTTAAACACGTACCGAACGAATTTTAAAAAAATTCGGCCAAAAAAATGTGACCGAGAAACCCAACAGTCTTGACTTTCTTCTCTTGCTGCTATTAGATATTAAGACGGGCACAATTCTCAAAAATTATCAAAAGAAAAGAAGAAAAAGTCTCAAAGTAACAAAAAAAAAGAAACCCAAGAGTCTTTGCGCATGTTGCTTGCAACAATCAAACAAAAACCGTTCGGTTTTCCATCATACTTTCACTTCATTTTCATTATATAATGTTCACCCGACCTATTATTATTCTCATACTGAACCCTGGTTTATAGGGGTGAGCATTATTCGGTTTTGAACCGAAAACCGAACCGAACCGAATAAGAGATTCGGTTCGGTTTTAAAAAAAATCGGTTCGGTTTCGGTTCTGAAAATACTAAATTTTCTTATTCGGTTTCGGTTTTGGGTTTCGGTCCAAAACTGAAAACCGAATAAGAAAATTTAGTTTATATATATATATATATATATATATATATATAGGTATTAATTATAGGTATATACTATAGGTATATATATATATATAGGTATATACTATAGGTATATAATAAATATATCTAGGTATATTTAGTTATTATATATATTAACAAAAAAATAAATAAACCCAAAAACCAAATAAACCGAAAACCGAACCGATTTAATTCGGTTCGGTTTGGTTCGGTTATTGACCAATTCAGTTCAGTTTCGGTTTTGATTATTTGGTTTTGGTCCAATTCGATTTTCGGTTATTCGGTTCGGTTGGAACCGAATAAACCGAATACTCACCCCTACTGGTTTATGAAGGAGTAGAGGTGGGTCGGCCCTATATATATGTCGAATATTTAGTGCCGAATTTGTTCATATGAAACGTACTAAACACGAATTAAATCTAATCCGAATGTTTTTTGTTAGACAAAATTTTGACCGTATTTTACTTATATTGTGCCGATTTATACTCGTACTTTTGTTGTTCCGAATTTTTTCCGTTTGCCGAATTGCTAACAAGGGTATGAAACACCTTCTGACTTCTGTAGTAGTCAGAAGCAGTTTATGAACAGTCAGACTCCAAGCTGAAGTTGATACCAAAATATATATATATATATATATATATATATATATATATATATATATATATATATATATATATATATATATTGCAAATGACCTCTAGCCTAGTGGTTAAGAGAGATGCATGCGGCCCAAGTGGTCAGGAGTTCGAATCCCAGTGGGAGCGATTCCAGAAAACAATTTACCTAGTTCCAAAAAAAAATATATATATATATATATATATGGCCCTGACCACAAACAATTGCAGAAAGCAATCTGCGTAAAGAAGGGAGGTCAATCAAGGATCATTGAACCAGAGCAGCAGTAAGCAATAGATATTTAGTCTTCACGTAATTTTTAAGTTAATGTTCAACTTTACTCATGTAATAGAGTTCAAAACTTAGAATCTATGAATCAACTTTACAATTTAAAAAAGTTCTCTTTCAAGTTTCAGTCAATTTGATCCCAAGCATGACTGCAAGTGTTTGGATAAGAAACCTGATGTTGAACCTGCCATCTTGAAGGAGTACAGTATAGGCATGAGCAAATAAAGAAAAAGCGCCACGGAATATTTCATTGTATAAATAGTATTAGTAAATGGTTCGAGACAAATGGGGTTGCACGCAGTAATTGGATTTTCGAGTAGGAGCAAATTAACATCTGAATTTGCACTATAGGAAGAATGTTACAGCTACGAAACTCTACATCAGGGCCGACCCTAGCCCAAGGCAACCAGGGAGACCGCCTAGGGCCCACAAAAAACACTTGTCCCAACCCATTAGTTAATCAAGGTTAAGGTACTATATGCATGCTGCATTTTCCTAAACTAGCTTAATAATCAAAGTTATGACCTATGTTGTTTGCTGCCCATTAATTCTAGGTAGGTGAATCCATTATAATTCTTTGGATGTCATCAACTTTTTTTACCTCTTCTTTCCTATAGTTTTATGGCAAAGAAAGGAATATGATACTAGATGTGTGAATTGAGGGCAAATTTCGAGGTGGCATATCACAACAGAATATCATGATGCTTCATTATCAGTACGAGGCCAGCCATGGGATACAACTCAACATCCAGAAATAACCGCAAAAACATTGACCAAGTTTTGGTGAGCCAACCTAACATCAAACTCACCACCCTGCAAGTTGATGCCTGCCAACAAGAGAGTATCGTCTTACCATTAACTGGCATGCAAATAGACTAACCAATTCAAGGAACAAATACAACAAGGACCAAAACTCCAGATTCCTATAAATAGAAGTCTAGGAAAAAATAATATAATTTGCTAAAGGCACCACATTCATCTGTGGCACAATCAACAACCGAATCATATCCATGCCATGATATTTACTAAAGAAAAACAGGCTCATGTAACATAAGGTTAGCAGATTGAGATATCTTCTCCAATATCTATTTATAAATTATTGATCATGCTTTCATCTTTATGATCGGCAAGACTTTCTAGCATCGAAGCAAGACACAAAAACCATTCTGAAATCAACTAGAAATGTAATCTGTTATCAATATTAGAGGAAACAATGTTGTAAAGAATAGTCATGTTGTGGATAAGCACATACCTAACGTTTAAGAAGATTTCTTTTGAAAGCTCAATCATTTGATTGAAGGTCATTACCAGATTTTGATGTCAACTGTGTACTGTGTTTGTTCTGGACTAACTAAAAACATATTACATGAAGAAAAGGGTGCACAGGCCACAGGGCAATTAAGATGCATATAAGATTCATATGGTTTGCCAGTGGGGCCTATTTCCATCGACAAAACAAAAGAGAGACCGATTAAAACAGATGAAAACAAAAAGATTCTCACATCTGTCCAGATCCTAGCCAGGATACCAAAGAGACAAAGTCCCATTCAATGACCCCCAGTTTTAAGTCCTCCCGGAAGACCCTTTAGATCTTCAAAAAATACTTCAAATGTAGGAGGTCTCTCTCCTCTGAGCACACACTCAAACGATACCCTTACATTAAGGCAATAGAAATCAATGTATCACAGCATCACATATATCATCAAGGCCCAAACTCTAGATAATTAAAATGAGAATTAGTAGAACCTTTTTGCATTTAGGATAAACAAGATTATCAGTGAATTCTAATTAGATGAATTGTTGAAGGTCTCTTATGGAAGGTTAGAAGGTATTGATCTATTTTCTCTTCAATTCACATATGGATCAATTTGACATTTTGTTCTTTGTCAATTCCAAACAAATACAATGGCTGATAAATAACAGAATAAAATTGTACAAATAACTCTAAATTAATGATATGTATTAAAATGAATTATTTACTTCTGGTATCATGTGCGAATATGGATGAAAATAACAGTTCACAATAATATAAATGCAGACAATATATATTAACGCTGGATCAAGTTTATATGTCTAGACCAAAACATAGGTATAGCATGAACCATAGTACCTGGATTGCGGTATGCCCTGGGTTATGGTGCAGGTTCGGTAGCGGGTTACGCACTCGTGTTTATATTCAGTACAAAGGGGTAGGGTGAATTGGTTAGCCAGTTCAGTTAGGTTCGCAGTATGCTTTGAAATAATAATTAGGTCGATACTAGTTACTTGTTCAAATTGGACTCAATAATTTTGTGATATACAGAAAGAAAATCTTATATTGAACATAAGAAAAAGAAAATCTTATATAGAACATAAGAAAAAGAAAATCTTATATAGAACACATAAGAAAATTCAAACCTTATTACTTTACTTTATTCAATAAGATGTAAAACTGTACTTTTCTTAGTCATACATCAAGTGATATAAGATGTAAAACTTAACTTTTCTTAGGCATACATCAACTGAAAGGGAACATTGCAAAACAATGCACAATGGTGCCAAATCAAAACATGTAAACTCGGAACTTCTGTACAAAATAGCAAACGTATCATAGCTCATTCCCTGCTTTGCATGAGCGACTTACAAAAGAGAGTGGTGGCTCACGAGCAATGAAGAAACAACAAAGGTATAAACTACGAGGTCAAAGTTCATAAGAAATATGTAACTAAGGAACATCCATTGGCATTGAAAGAATATCAATTTTTTTTCTCCAACTTTGTATGCATTGAAAGAATTTCTTGCAAAAACAAGTTTATAATGAGATAACTTGGATTGCCAAATTTAGCGATTTGAATTGAGGACTGTAACAATCCATATCAGAAATGTACCCTATACCGGAAGTTCATACCAGAATGTGATTCGATGGGGGTTTAGGTGTACTCGGTAAGTAGGGATGAAGGAAAGACTTGAGATTAAAATCAAGCAAACTAGTTATATTTCCAGCTAATAACAAATCTCTTTACACTTAAAACATGTAGGCAGTACTACTTTACAGCTATACAAACTGTTCCTAGTCTACCTAGACTTGAGGTTCTAATTTCTAAATATTGCAAATTAGGTTTAAGAGGCCAAGGTTTTCTATTGTGGAGGAAGATGTCGACCAACATCTTGATTGGCATGAAATCATGTGTGTGTGTGTGTGTGTGTGTGGATTGACAATATACAAAGACTAGTAAAAATGGTTTCACCTGAACTCTTTTTACAGAGGGAAAAAAAAAAGAAACAGAACTTGTGGTCGAGGAAACAATAGAGGAGACAACAAAGGAAAATAGAGAAAAAAACAATATGGAAAGAAGACCATAATGTAGGGTTGAAATCATAGCTTACCGGCAACAGACTGGAAGACCCAAATATCATGAGCAGGGAAAGGGAGGGGAGGTGGTTCTTGTCAATATGATGTGGCTCAACAATCGGTCAGAAATTCAGATCAAGTCAGGAAGATGTCAAACGAGTTGGTCGAGATTAATATAAACAACAGGAAGTATGTGATTCCAGGTTGGTATTTATTTGGTAATCTTGTTGGTATTACATCGTTAACGAAAACCCATCAATCTGAAACATGGAACGAAATTAGGAACGTGGTACATGGGGGTCCATGTACGTGGTACGTTGGGGGCAGGCTTCTTTTGATGTAATATTTGTATGTGAAACGCGGCCGTAATACATCTTTAACTGCAAGGTTCACAGTATCAGAATCGGTATCAGACCATTCCTTCGCTCCGAGGGACCGTAGAACGGAAAGCGCCTTCTAAACAACTCGGCAGAAGGGAAGGGGCCTATGTATTTGTATGACCCCTGCGGATTTGACCCTACCTACACCCGGAGCCAATCCCCTAGTGGTCCTGCCACCACGCCGCAGAACGAGAGCTCGTGTGGAACCTTGGATTTCTGGCGTAACAGCGGTGGAACGTAACTTCTTATTACGGCCGCGTAACATAGCATAGGGGCCTACGCTACGGGGAACTCGGTCAAAATATGGACACCCGAAGGGCCCGCCCCCTTCTTATTCTGTAAAGCCGACCTCTTTTTCGCCAGTGCTGATGCAGTGCGCGCGTAGATAAGGAAAGCAAAATCCCAGTGGGGGGAAGTGGGGGCCGGTGCCTTTTGACGGCCTAAACTCCTCCATTTGTCAGCCGTGGGGAACTACTCCCTTTATGTCTGAGGCGGGGGGAGGGGAAAGCTTGGGCCTACCCCATAAAGGGAGCAGTTGAGAGGTTCCAGCCGAGCCGAAGGGCAGAACTTCTGTACGTGATCGTAGTATGTCACACCGTCTCGTCCTCGCAGCATCGAAGAGTACCTATGCACTATGTTCCGGTTCACTGATAAGGAAGATAGAGTTGGGGTGGGGGCCTACGATGTGATACTATAGTATGACCGGGGGAGAAAGATGCGCAACTCAAAACGGAAGCAGGAACCGTGTTGTCAAAAATGTCGGGGGTTACGGATCTCTGATACTACCATCGATCCGACAGAGCGGAACGACCAGAAAAAAAAAGTGGAGTTAGAAAGCCGTATGACCGGGAGGGGCAAAACAATGAATCAATTATCCAGTACCAGATCCATCGGTCATAAATCTTTCTAGAATATGGCTGCCTCCACCCATGTTGAAATAAAATTATCTTTCATCCCCTCCTGGATATCCCATGCTTGGAAGCTACACGTCACCTGCGCTGACTCAAGGCACTTTAGTCCCTATCCATCCGAAGAACCTAGGTGCCTCACCTATTTGTTCTCCTGGAGCAACGAACTAATCTCCACCTCCCGCCGACTACCAACTGGGAAAGCGGATTCAACAGATGCAAAAGAAGATGGCGATGGGGATCCGCTTGAGCTTGGTCCCTTCG
Source organism: Iris pallida (assembly GCA_029216955.1). Taxonomy (NCBI): domain Eukaryota; kingdom Viridiplantae; phylum Streptophyta; class Magnoliopsida; order Asparagales; family Iridaceae; genus Iris; species Iris pallida. The sequence continues at coordinate 3,393,721 of JANAVB010020600.1, read as the reverse complement.
TAGCCGTCTCTTCACCTTCCCTGAACCCTTAGGGTTATGGCAGAGAGAGTGTAGCGAGTCCGACGAACGGCTAACGAGGGATTCACGGGGTAATCCCCGTGAAAACACTATCCTTCTATTAAAAAATGAGCTATAAGCTCCGTTTTTTAATAGGGATAGCCATTCATACCAGAACAGGGGTCTAAATCGATTGTAGATCGATTATAGACCATCTGAGATCGATTTATCGATCGATCATAATGCATGTATGTGTCATGACACATGCATGCGTGTACTATATCGCGGGCACGCCCGCTATGATCAAGAAAAGAGTACCTATAATCACATGAAAACCATGAAAGCCCGTTGCTAAGAAAAAGGTAGAACCGTAAATACTATCCGAAATTGTGAAGGGTGCTTGGTAATATTCCATTCCTTGAAAGCCAGTGAATACTAGAGCCAGTAAAACGGTAGCTACTAAAGCGTAAACAGCTCGTTTTTCCTTCCCCGCGAGTATAGCATGATGAAAGATTTGCATGCGAGAGAGATTCCAATTCCGTGTATCCGGTTAAGCAAGCCCTGCCGCCAGCTTCCACCCATTCAAGAAGGTCATGATCCGAGTGTTTCATAATTACTGCATGCGCCGCTATTCCGCTGTAACATGCGCTGCGCTCCTCTCTACTCGATCTCTGCTCCCCTTCCTTATTTTTCACCGTTGGATCTCGCCAATACAGCCTCCTATGGTTTTCGTTACCGAGATATCTTTTCTTTTTTCCCAGGGATTTCTTGGATAATCAGCTCCCATGCTGCAAACAGTCAAATCTGAACCTTGTCTGTCGCTCTTCTTTCCTCGTGGGCAGGAAGCACACCAGCAACGTGCGTTGCGTGACATCGCAATCTAACATCGATGCAAGTCCCGTTAGGAAGGCTGACCAAGAATACCTATTCCCCAGCTGACCTTTTCCATGTTCAGCCATTCTGAAATTCTGATATCACGGTACGAAGGAAGTACAGTTCTCTTTGATCAGGTTTCTCCACTCATTTCAATATTCATCTCCGGAAACAAAAATGAAATAGGAGCCCACGTAGCGGTCGGGATTACCAACCCTCGGTGGAACGGCCATGTCGTCTCAGAACAATCTCGAAAAGGGCTCAAACCTCAAGGTTGGGCTCCTACTCTCATTTAATAAGAGAAAATGTGCATTCTTGGGGGTCTTCTCTCAGAGTTGTTGTCACCGATGGCTCTTTCATCAGGTCAGCAGAGGAGCTATAAAGATCTATATCCATATCTTATTGAGCGGGATCCTGATCAAGCCCCTAGTGATCCAGATCTATATCCAGGGATCCAAATCCATTCTTACAATAAGTAAATAAGCAACCACCGCTTTGTGGGTTTCGTAGATCCTGCTAAAACATATTCCACTCCGGCTTTCCCACTGCCACCCCGCCTAGCGTCCCTACCTGTTCCAACAAATGATCAATATTTTGACGTGTTCCGTCAAGTGATGTTCCGGGATTTAGCACATACCTACAACCACAAGAAGGACTTCCATCTTGGTAGAACGGAAGGTCGCCAAAGCCACATCCAATTGCTGTTGTGTTGAAAATCATAGCCTTTATAAAATAAACGAAGCTGACTTTACAGAGAAATTTCCAGTCGCTCATGCCCACGTGAGAGTGTCAGGAAAAGAAGCAAGACTTGCAATACGCAATTTCGTTGTCCCTCTTTCTTTTTCCATCCGTCTTTGCCCTTTCGAGACTCTCTATAATACTATCCTTACTCCTGCTCTTAGACTAGGCTTGGTCAATTCGCTTTCTTTCTTGACTTATGGAATTCCTTGCCCTCTTCCTTAGCTACTCGAGAGTCTGATCTTGTCTGCATCCTAGCTAACTTGGCCAATGCCCTTCCTTTCCGATTCGAGAGCATCTAGAGCTGCGGATTCGAGATCGAGAAGAGTTGATGTGCCCCATTTCTTCTTTCATACTCTATGGGGTAAAGCAACCCCTGCTATTTGATCAAGTGGCATTCTCGGCCTTGGCTCCTATCTTCCTTCTGCTGGGTATTGGAGTTGAGTTGTTGAGTTAAGGTTTGGGGTGGTTCCTAGCTCGACTAACTCATAAGGAGAGGAACCCGAGACGAATTTGGAAACATTGGGCAATTTACTTTATACCTACTATTCCGTCTGGTTTTTGGTTCCTAGTCTGATTTTATTAGTAGCCATGATTGGGGCTATAGTACTGACTATGCATAGGACTACAAAGGTGAAAAGACAGGATGTATTCCGACGAAATGCTATTGATTCTAGGAGGGCTATAATGAGGAGGACGACAGACCAAATCGACATCTCGCTCACGCCTCCCGGTCGGCCCTGTTTGCGACCAGGGGAGGGGCTCCCGGTGGGAATGGGAGAGCCTTCGCTATCGCTCATTACTTGTATTGTAGCCTCTGTAGTCGAGTCGGCATGCCTCCTTCATTCGTTAAGCAGTAGCTTCCGCGCTGCCTACAGACGTTAAGCTTCGCTTCCCCCCTACCTTTGAAAACCGCTACTGGCCTGCTAACCAGGATCGTAAAGGTGAACCTTACTATATCCGAATCTGTATCTTTCGCTCCGCACCTTATGTAAGAACAAAAGAAGATTCTATCCTCTTTAGAAGATAGGGGAGTCTTTTGTCTTTCACTTATGTAAAGTTACGCGCTTTACAACATAGCTTGACTTTAATAGCAAGCCGGTCTATGGATCTAGGTGAACCGGGAGGGCGGAGCATACGTAATAAGGAGAATGCCTGAGGAAGAATTAGCCCCAGGGTTTTGATAAGGACTGAGCGAGAGGTCGGGACGACCGGGCCGAGCCAGGATGGATGGTAGTAGGAAAGGAGGCATAGCCGCAACAGGAAACAAAAAAAAAAAGAAGATTCGAAACTTATAGAGTAGTGAGTCAGAATAGATGGGCGGGAGAGATCAGTCTTTGGTTAGAGTGAAGAGCGAATGTGTAGGTTTTCCTTTCCCACGCTTCTCAGTCCAGTCCAACGTAACTCCCTAACGGTCGCCTTCGGTCGCCTCACTTGAATTCGCTTTTCGTACCTTCCATCCCCAACACTGCTCGATCTTCTCCCGTCTCATTGTATCAACTCTTTGCCGGAACGACTCGAACTCAAACAGAGCTATTACTATTTCTGACTATAAGTAGTTATCGAACTGACATCAACCGTTCTTGATCAGCCAACTCTACATCTCGCTGAGTAAGAGGTCCATCCGAGTAAAAAACACGAGACGACTGATTCGCTCGAAGAATGGACAGAGGCAGAATAAGAGAATTGCTCAAGCTTGATTCGCCACTTACTCCCTTCGGTCGCCTCACTGTCGCTCGCCTCAATTGGCAGTTTCGAGGTCAGAATTGATTATAAAGCCGCTTCCCCGTTCTTGACAAATCCGATCGGGTCTTCATAATCTGGAGTAAAAGGATTCGAACCTTTGCATGCCGGTACCAAAAACCGATGCCTTACCACTTGGCTATACTCCATACGGTCGGTCCCTGGCGACTGGGGGAAGGGAGAAGCAGGGCTCGAAGAAAAAAAACGAGCCGTGCAAGGACGCGGGGATATAGCCAGTAAGGAGAACCCTTCACTGATTTCAAGTTGTGAGGTGAAAGTCTCTCTTGGTAGAGCATGTTTACTGAAGTACATACTGGATTTGTTGAGGTTGACTTGCTGACCTGACCAAGCACAGTAGTCTTTGATCACAGTCCTCCATCTAGAGCATTGGAGCTTGTTTGCTTTTCCAAGGAATAGACAATCATCAGCAAAGTGTAACTGTAGGAGGGATTCTGTATGTGTTCTCAGTTTGAACCCCTTCAATAGTCCTTCACTGCTCTTTCTCTGAATCATTCTGATGAGGCCTTCCACTCCAAGGATGAATAGGTATGGTGATATGGGATCTCCCTGTCTGAGCCCTCTGGTTGAAGTGAAGCTTTCACTAGAGAAACCATTAACTAGCATAGAGAAAGTCGAATTTTCCACACAGCCTTTTACCCTCCATGTTGGTGGGATTCCAAACTCTTGCAATCTTTCCCAGATCTATGCTGGCTTGTGGAACTAGTTCCAACAAGGGATGAAAGAAAGGGATTCCCATAGTACCTGTGCTTACTGAATTCTCGGTAAGAACTTTCTTTTGGACAGAATTCGGTGTTAGCAGCAAATCATGTGGATGCCGCAAATCAGGTCTTTGCAAGAAGGGCTCTGAAAGGCAACTAGTCTTGGCGAGAGGGATTTCTTGCCCAAGGTTTTCTCCCGAAATGCCCGGATTGCACTAGTCTCAGGGACATGCCCACAAGAGGATTGAGGGACAGAAGGAGCTGCAGACCAACAAGGAAAAGAAGACCTCTGGGGGTGCTCGAATCCACTCTTCTGAATTAGTTATTGCTGTCCCTTCTCGCCGTACCCAGTCCGATGCTCCTCCTAAGAAAAATCAGTCAGATGCTTCTGGTAGTGATCAGTCATACCTCTATTGCAAGTACTGCCAAAAGCCTTTAGGAAGAATTTGAGAACGAGGTAGGCTTGCTTGATGCCGGCCGTCTCGCACATTTTCTTTTCCTCTCAATCTTTTAACATGGACTGGAAGGAGGAGCCAACTAACTACACTTTTGAAACTTCCTAAAAGAAACTGTTCTGATCTTTATTTGTTTGTGTCAACTGAGTGAGCTAATATCAAAAGCAGGTCCTCTGATTTCTTCAACCCCAGGATGTGGATGAGTCAACATCGAGGTCCTCCCTCTGGTCGCCTTCTTTGTACCCGCCTTCGTGGACTATAAGGAAGAGAATTAAGAGCATGAAATCATGACCGAAGGGGAGTCGTAGCTACAAAGGGCAGCTTCAGGTGATTGATGGGCCCGAACGCCTTTGGGAAACAAGGGAAGACCGGTCGGACTTCGCAGTCAAGTGATTTTCTTCACTTCTATCTCTTGTTTAACCAAAACTTTGAAAGTAGTCAAATCGACCTCCAAACAAATTCTAGCATACTTTCCTCGTGCCACAGCTAAGGTTGTGCGGTCCACTCGAACAGCTTTTCCAAGTTTGTTGCCAATCTTCATTAGAGAAGGCTCATTGAAAAACTCAATAGGAATTTCTGGCAGTCGAATCCAAACCATTGTTGATGAGATAACTGCTTCCGAAGGCCTGGAAACAAGACCTGGGTAGAAGTTGTATGTACGGGCATGTTTGTACCCGGCAGGTCCTGCGAATCTAGCTACGGGCACAAGCACGCGAGCATAAGCGAAAGCGCTCAAGCGAAAAGTACCGCAAAAGTCAGAAAAGCGCAAGCAACGCTAGAAACAAAGGAAGAGGAAAGAAGGTGCAGGTACCCTCAGAGCAGTTACTTTCCCGGAGAATGGGATGAAAGAACGAAGACAGAGCTGTATTGTCCTCATCACAGTAATTATTCCCGGCATGCTCCTGCAAATGCAAAGAAAGAGACCTGGTTAAATAATCGTTAAGGGATCAGGTACATGGTAAAAGTAGGAACGAGAAGTTAGGGTACCTAAGTACATGTTGAAGCAAGTGTTCGAGACGAGTTACGGTATCCGGTACAGTTCATGCAAAGAAATGAACATAAAGAACATCATCACATCGGCCAAGGAAGGTTTCAAAAGGGAAGCCCCCATCCCGTAGTAAAGGTCATATCGAAGTAAAGGCGTCCTGTCCCTAAGAGTGTGCCACCTCTCGTAACACAAGGAATCCTGCCCCTAGAAACAAGTAAGTACAGGCCTAGCGTCTAATCAGGTTTTTCGTCTAGAAATAGGGTGTCGATATCGACGATATCGGTAGTATCGGCGGTTTCGGATCGGAGTATCGGAAAACAAATACTTATTAATATATTATTAACATTTAAAATATATATATATTATATACATTTAGGCATAATTTTAAGTATTTTCAGTGTTATTTCTTAGTAGTTTTGAAATTAAATGAAATAGTAGTCACCCTTACCGATTGGTTTACATGCAATAGATAAATTTTCTTCTTTTACATGTTTTTACAGCCTTATTATGCTTTAAACCTTTGCTGATTTGTCTTTTTCGTTTAATTTTTTTGCCGAATTGACCGAAAAGAGACCCCCAATGTCAGTATCGGTCAATATCGGGTATCGTCCGGTATCGGCCGATAATGTAAACTATGTGACTTTAAGGAACAAATGTAATAAAATATATAATGTTTGTTTAATAATATTCAAAGTTAATCAAGTACTCTAATATAGCCTCATAAAAAATTGATAAGTTCCAAATATCCTAGCAATAATGTCTTTTCAAAAAGAAGTAGCAAGCCTTGAGCTTTAAAATCTTTAACAAAACATAACTTCATATTCTCCCCTTTAAAAGCTAGGCTGAACTTCATCTACTCCCCTTTAGAAACTCGGCTGGTTACCCAATCGAGTACATGATGTATTCGCTTGTAGGAATGTAGATTCTCTCTTCGTTGACATTCCCGTCTCAAATTGTGTGCTCTCAGATCGTTGAACGAGTATTCCTGGATTGCAGAACGCTACAACAATGGTGAATTCAAGTAACTATGTGGCAGCCAACATTTACTCAAACACCATAGAAATGATTTTACCAGAGCTTTTGCACTGTATCATGAAAAAAAGTGATTTTTTCGTATTTGCACACTTGTTGTGCTTCTTGCAATCCAGACAACCCCTTAAAGAAGAGGGCGAAAGTACATGATTCCTTGCAAGTATTGAAGCCAAACATAGTGATCAACTTTTGAAATCCAAGATCAACAACTCCATTAGACGATCAATCAAGAACAGGAAGCAGCAAAACAGTTTGCCATAGTTGTGTCCACAAACAAACTACAACCTTTTTCACACATGGTAGCTATTTAGTATACAACAATTTATATTTATGAAGATGAATTCAAAAAAAAATGACAAATGGAAAGCGGAAAAAAAATCTAAAAAGGGGAAAATATATAAACCTAGGGTTTGGGACGGTGGAGGAAAGAGAGGCAATTGAAGGTACCTGCACAGCTTGTGATGTTTGTCCGATTTCCCCAGGGCTTTAGATATGATAATATTAATTATTATTATGGCTAAATTGTACTTTGATACTCTCAATTATTCTGCTTTTTCAAGTTGATACCAAAAACTTTTTTACTCAACAACTTAATACCTCAACTATTATTTTTTTTCAACTTGATAGCTAAATTTTTAAATAGAAAAATTTTGACTTACCCCAACGTGATTTACCCCAATTCAAGGTGCACCCCCAAAGTTTTGCAAAAATGTATAATACCCTCCATTTTGGACGAAAACCGTCAATTTTTTTTGACCAAAATGCCCTTGTTTCTTCCTCTTTCTTCTTTCCTCTTCTCCTCCCGCGGCCACTGTCACGCCCCGATTCCGTCGAATCGATAGTCGTCCCCCGGACGTGATGCCGTGCGAACCTAATTTGCGATCGCACAAGGCATAATCATAAGGTAATCCGAGACACGAGATCTAAGATAGTACGCAGACAAATTGATTCACACGATAAGTAAAGGAAACTTGATCTTTATTGATAATGAACATCTTTTACAGACTCCGATACAAGACTCATTACCGCACGGGCTACAACATGACTCGATTACAAAAGAGTGCCGATGAGATAGCCATTCCATACATTGCACACATCCCTCAATATACAACAAAGTACTCTAGTGACCTGAATGGGAGGGACGCTGAGTCATCTTCCTTGGACTGTCGAGAGCCTTCAAAAGGGGAGTCGCAGAGAAAGTCTTCGACGCACGGCCGAAGCTTCAAAAGTCACGAACGTCGCCGAGCTAGTTGGCGCGTCCTTCCTGGTTCGCGGGACCTGCAAAGAGCGAGGATCAGCACAAAACACATGTACTGGCGAATGGCTAATTAAATCCAAGCTCTGCATTTGATTCAAGAAGTTTCGTAAACATGTTAGCTAGCTATTTCAATGAAGAGTCGTATGGAATACATACGCTGCCTTGATGAGGAGTCGTATGAAGTCCATACGACTCCTCATCAAGTGAGCGTATATACTCCATACGACTTCTTGTCACCCAAATGAGCGTATAGACTCCATACGACTCATCTTCAAATAAGACAGCGTATCAAAGCAAATGCATTCAGAATGACTTCAAATGTACAGTCAACACACGTTCTCATGTGTCCTGTATTCGGTTACTCACTCATTCAGAAGTTATGCAACATGGCATTCATGCCATCAATCTCTCCTGGATATACTCCACTACTCTCAACCGCACTCCAACGTGTCTCCACCAAAATTCGCCACGCGTCCCTGCAGTTATACACACGTCAAGTAACTGACTGAGCGTATGCCCAGAGCAGTTATCCAGAACTCTATAAAAAAGAGTTTCTCCACCTTCAACAGACATCACATTCAATTCAGAGAGAACAGAGAGATTGCCCAGTTGCTGTCCAAGTTCTTCGAGGTCCGAGCCTTCTTCATCGCATCGTCCAAGGGATAAAGTGATCGTCTTCTAGATCAGATTCATACAGTTGTAATTTTCTCAGAAACACAATAAATAAATAGAATTTATTTATGGAAAATAAATTGGCGACTCTGCTGGGGAAGAATAAACTCTGATTTTATATTTGCTGGGGAATAATCGTAGCAGATAAAAATATCATATATTAACGAGATTTATACATAATATTTCTTTAAGAATTTGCCGTTGATAGGCATCATCGTGACTTTACCATCCATAGAGGTAAGTTGATATGCTCCGTTTGAGAAGACTTTATTTACGACGAATGGGCCTTCCCATTTCGCGTCGAACTTGTCTTTGCTCATATGTGTCATAGTCATCGGATGTTTGACGGTAAGAACAAGTTCTCCTTTCCGATATGCTCTGACTTTCACCTTCCGGTTAAAAGCTTTTGAAATTCGGGCCTGATACAGCTCGATATTTTGTTGAGCGTACAATTGCTTTTCATCTAGAGCTTCTAGCTCTTGAAGTTGAAGATGATCATTGTTCTCCGTTGTAAGTTCATTGGAGATTGCGATTCTCAGAGAAGGAATCTGGATCTCGAGGGGAAGGACAGCTTCACACCCGTATACCAAAGAGAAAGGCGTACACCCGGTCGCATTAATGTCAAAGCTTTATTGCTACGTTCTAGCTTTATCTACACAAAGTGCTTAAGAAGTGATTTCCAGTGTTCAGCACCAGGGTTGCTCGTGAAACGACTCAGCATTCCCACGGCGAAAGCTATGTCAGGCCTTGTGGCAGTAGTAGCATACATCAAACTTCCCATTACGCTTGCATACTCCAGCGGCCTGATGCTTTCCCCTGAATTAGGCTTCAGCTTCAGATCACACCTGTACGGCGTATCGATCCCTGGAAGATTCCGATACCCATAACGAGTGATCATTTTCTCAATATAATGAGACTGTGACAGCGCTAGTCCAGTGTCTGTCCGGATGATCTTGATCCCTAAGATCACATATAAAGCTTTGGGTTTTTGATGGGGACGAGGATGCTTTGTCAAACCCTAATCAGTGTTAAGGTTGGAGGAATTAAATTCATCAGGGTTGAGAGAATTTTCGTCTGGGTCATGGGGAAAACCCAAAGCCAAATTATTCTCGACGTAGAATAGCTCCCGGTTATAAACCACTATCAATTGTTGACGTCTGACCGATATGGCTAGCACAGCGGCAAGATTAGCCAAAGCATCGGCTTCTGTATTACAGGCTCGCTGAACGTGTTCAATAAAGAAACCTTCAAAAGAAGAGGCCATAGAGAGTGCTGCTCGGTGATAAGGTACCAAATCCTGATGACGGACTTCGTATGTACCTCTGATTTGATTGACGATAAGTTTGGAGTCTCCATAAACTTCTAAATACTGAATATCCAGATGTTTAGCAAGTTGAAGACCGATGAGTAACGCATTGTATTCGGCTATATTGTTTGAACACGATTGATCCAGAGAATAAGCCCTCTGAATAGTCAGCCCTTCCGGGGATACAAGAACAATCCCGACTCCGGCGACAATATCGTCACTGGGACCCATTCTAGACGCTCCATCAAAGAATAGACGCCAGGTAGGAGTTTCTTCAGAAACCTGATTTGAATCCATAACTTCATCTGGAATCTCATCGTATAATTTAGAATCCTCTGGAACTGCATGAGCTGCCAGAAAATCAACAAGAGCCTGTCCTTTAACTGACTTTTGAGGAATATAATACATGTCATATTGAGCTAACAAGATTCCCTAATTAGCCAGTCTGGAGTTGAGAATACCGGGTTTCTTCATCATAATCCTGATGGGATTCACTCTGGAAATGACATGAATCGTTTGACCGATGATGTAATATCACGTCTTCTGAACGGCAAACATTAATGCTAGGCATTCTTTCTCAATTGGAGAATAACGCGGTTCAGCACCTGTCATTGTGCGACTGAGGTAATAAATAGCCTGTTCATGGCCATCTTTGTTTTTCTGGGCGAGCAATGCACCGAGAGAATGATTCATGGCTCGAACATATAGAAGGAATGGTATTCTCGAGACGGAAGGTAACAAAACCGGAGGGTTCATGAGGTACTGTTTGATGTCGTCAAATGCTTTTTGACATTCTTCGTTCCAGACGAAGGACACACCTTTCTTCAGAAGTTTGTTGAACGGTCTGCAGCGTCCTGATAAGTTAGAGACGAATCTCCTGATATAAGCAATTCTTCCTTGAAATCCTCGTAGCTCTTTTAAGGTGCGTAGAGGACGCATCTCTTGGATGGCTTTGATCTTCTCGGGATCCACGTGTATACCTTTAGCGGTAATGACGAAGCCGAAAAATTTACCACTAGAGACGCCCAGGAAGGACTTAGTAGGGTTCATCTTAAGTTGATGTTGACGCATTAAATCAAAGATAGTCTTCAAATCTTGGATATGATCCTCCTTTTGTCGCCTCTTGACTGTAATATCATCAACGTAGCATTCGACTATTTTCCGGAGATGTTCGCAGAATATAGTGCTCATTGCTCGTGATACGTTGCTCCTGCATTTTTGAGACCAAACGGCATCACTGTGTAACAGTATGTACCGATCGGCGTTCTGAAGGAAGTATGTCTCTCGCCGTCTGGAAACATTTTGATTTGGATGTACCCCGAATATCCATCCATAAATGACATTCGTTCGAAACCACACGTGTTATCGATCATGACGTCGGTGATTGGAAGAGGGAACGATTGGAAGAGGGAACTCGTCTTTAGGACAAGCCGCATTGAGATCGCGAAAGTCTATACAGACTCGGATCTTGCCAGTCTTTTTGAGAACAGGAACAATGTTAGCCACCCACTCAGGATGTTGTTCCTCTCGGATAAATCCGGAAGCCATAAGCTTGTTGACTTCAGCTTCAATTGCATCCATAATGTCTGGACGAAATCGTCGCTGTTGTTGTTTGACCGGTTTAGCATTCGGCATGATATTAAGTTTATGTGTTGCGATCTTCGGATCTAGCCCTGGCATATCCTCATAGCTCCAGGCGAAGACATCGATGTAATCATGAATAAGCTTGATCATGTCTTGCTTATCTGTTTCTGAAAGACTTTCGCTGATGAATATTGGCTTGGGGGATCCCTCCTCACCAACATCAATTTGGATCAATTTATCTTCAGTAGGAGGTTCTCTTTGCTCGAATCTGAATTCCCATTGGTTGTCTAATCTTTGAGTCCATTGTTCCGATTCGGGTGATATTTCAAAATCATCTTCATCTTCATCATTTTCTTGCGGACCGTTGGCGGAGACCATATTGGCGGATAGAGTAGAACGATGAAAATCGCCAATACTTGTGTCGGAATCCCAAGAGAAGGAATCGGAAGAATCAGATCATTCGTCTCCGTCGGATTCTGGATCCTCATGGACTGTGTTGATGAAGGGGGTAGGAGTAATGTAACCCAATCCGCATTTTGTCCTTCCATATTTTAAGGGAGGAATTCGAACAGGCATTCTTCTTCCTTTTCCACTACTGAGGCCGGTTCTGAAGTCATAGCCCATGTTCTTGATGATGTTTTTGGACTACTGACTGTAGCGACGTAGTTGTAACCTTCCGGTATCATCGTTTTTGTCGTCGTCTTCCAGATTAGGAGGATTCTGGGGCCCCTTGCAGAAGAATATTGGAGCTTCTCCTGACTTTCTAACAGGAACAAGGAAGTATGAATTTTGTACAGACTCTAATGATACTTCTGTATGAAGAGTTTGAACAACTCCTATAGTTAGTGGCTCTAAGCTATCTAGCAAATGTAAATAACTTTGTACATGATTACAAACATCAATATACTGTAAAGGAGATGCTTTATTAATATCAGATGCTGTATTTACAGAAGAAGGCTGAGCCTTAGTAGATTTAGTCAAATTAATGACTAAAGGGGGAGAAGAAGAGCGAGCAGAAGTTTTGTTTCGATTAAGATCGATAACAAAAGGCTCAGAAAAGGTGAGCTCCTTTAAAGAGGGTTGTGGATAAGTAGTGCGTCCACTGACTGGAATGACTAGAGTATCTGGTCTAGCCTGAGAAGATGGTGAGAGAGTGGTGCGTCCACTGACAGGGATTATCAGCGAACTTTGTGGAGCTTGGGAAGGCAATGAAGTGGTACATCCACTGACAAGAATTATCAGTGGGCTTTCTTCAGATGATTTAGTAGACCGCGGATGAGTGATACGCCCTTTTACAGGAATAACAAAGGTGTCAACTTTCGATGTCTCATCATCATCCATAGCTTGTAAGACTTTTGAATACTCATCTTTGTACATGCGAGAGTCACTGTAGTAAGCTTCGACTCCTCTGAAAGGATTAATGTCCGCGACTTCCTTTTGAACTTCTCCCTTTTCATCAATGTATTTGAAGCACTGGTGAAGAGTGGAGGGGACAATATTGTGTTCATGGAGAAAAGGTCTTCCCAAGAGCAAGTTGTAAGATCCAACTAACTCGATCACGTAGAATGTGACACTCGCCCGGAAATTGCCTATTTGTAATTTTAGGCGAATTTTCCCAGAGGTTCGCTCTTGCCTTGATTGAACCCTAAAATGGTAGTGACTGTCTTGACTAGATGATGAACTGGAATCTGTAAGGCATCCAAGAGACTCTTAGGTATAATACTTAGAGCTGATCCTGGATCAATTAGAATACGGTCGACCTTCATCGTGTCAATGTACCCAGTGAAGTAGAGAGGCCGATCATGACGATTGTCCTCTAGAAGCATATCGTCTTAGGTAAAAGTGATGTTCGGAATGATTTCCAAGACACTGTTGCAATGTAGGCAAGTCACCGGCTCTGCTTCCGGCTTCTTCAGATGAGTCAGGCAAGAGTCTGCTTGCAGTAGAGCTTCACTTAACGTTTTCCGAGTTTCCTTGGATAAACGTAAAAGTTCAAAGATGGACAACCTGGCTGGAGTGTTAGCAAGCTGAGCCAGAATGTCAAAATTATATGGCTTCTGCAATCCGGGAGAAAGAGACTTCTTGATTGGTTTGTCGAAGCGGGCAGGTTGCTTCCCTTTGTCGGCTGTTGTTGGTTTAGAGGGAATCGTCTCAGCTAGAGCATTTGAAGGTCATTCGTTAGAGATGGGTGCTGGAGCTGCAACCGGAGGGACATCAGGAGTTTCCTCAGGAGCTTCAGCGTAATCTTTCAGATATGTTTTTCCTGACCGGGTTTCGGCGAGAGCTTCGACTTCAGGCTCAGGTTCAGAGTCTACCGAAACCATGTTACAATCCTTCATCTTGTTCTTGGTTTTTCGGTGCTTGATGAGAGCTTCAGTCCAGAAACCGAGGCCAACACGGGATTGATTATGTCTCAAAGTGAGGGCTAGAGGTGCTCGGAGTCCTTTGCCGGAGCTTAAACCAGGAGCAGTGGCTAGATCATAACCCATCTTCGCCATTAATTCACGAGATTGTGAACTATATAGATGAAACGCAGGTTTGTATCTGTCTTCGGATCGAGGTACAGTTTTTGCCTCTGTAGGGGGTGACTTTCCTGCTATGATGAAAGTAGAGGTTAGAGAAAGATTGGGTGTGATGCTAGAAGTCATATGGCATGACTTAGTCTTTCCAGGTTTCTTTTTAGACAGAGGAACCTTCCGAGGAGAAGAGGAAGACGTCTCGAACTCCGTCACTAAATCGGGGTGGATCCACATAATCTCTTCCTTTTTAGTGGTGATGGGAACAAGTCCTTCATTCTGGGCTGGTGGAATATTCACAACTTCAAGGGTTGCTTTGGGGATAGAGACAATCCCATTTTCCACCAATAACGGTGGGAAGTCACCGAACTGCATCGAAATCACATTTGCTGTGACTGTCTTGTCTTTAGGTGTTAGTATCACGGCTCCTGATTTGATCATTTCTTGGATCTTTCCTTTTAATACGAAGCAAGACCGGATTGTATGACCCAGCATTCTGTGATATGGACAGTATTTTGGATGATCCATCTTGTTGGCTTCATCAGGCTTTTTGATATCTGGCAGTTGTATCTTGTTACCTTTAAGTAAACATTCGAAGATGCCTTGAACATCGTCGTCGTCGAAAGAGTATTCTTCCTTCGGCCGAAGAGGTCTCTGCTGTTGATTTGTTGGAGCTGGGGTAGCTTGGGTAGACATTACCTCTTGATTGTTGCTCTGGAGATTGACTTCGATAGTCTCTTTTCCTTTGCGATTGTTGGGTCGCACACTATTGCTAGTACTTTGACTTGATTCTTTGGGAGTCATGTGTACCCCCAGACCTTTGAAAGTCTCAGCACTGACTTCGGCAGCTTTGGCACTGACGATGAAGGAAGGCCAATCTTGGAACTGAATGGATCATGTCCACATGCTGATGATTGGTAAGAGGTTCGACTTGCAAGTGTCGATAGTGACGGCATCGGGAGTTCCAAAGCTGCCGAAGTCATGACTAACACCTAATCCAAAACCAAATAAAAAGTTATTTATTTGTCATAGAGATAAAATCAAACCACAAACCTTAATGCTAGAAAGGCGTACACATATTGTGGAACGCCAAAGTCTTATGATGGCAAACCACAATTTATTGGGTAGACATTATGACTAATACAACTTAATACAACTTATCTACATAATATTTATATTATTGACAAGTTCTGTAACTGAAGTTTTACTCTGTCTCTAGATAAATCCGCATACAATAATCCACAATTTTACTTCGTATTATTCAAAAAATTTATAATGCTAGAAAGGCGTACACCTATCATGTGGAAGCAGATCCGCTTACCTATGATGAGGCGATGAATACCAGAGACGCGGTTTTCTGGAAGGAGGCGATTGACAATGAGATTGATTCCATCACCTCAAATAACACTTGGGTGTTGGTTGATCTTCCTGAAGGAGCGAAACCCATCGGATGTAAATAGATCTTCTAGAAGAAGATGAAAGCAGACGGAACTATTGACAAGTTCAAGGCTAGGTTGGTAGCCAAGAGGTTTTCTCAGAAGTAGGGAATTGACTATTTTGACACGTATGCTCCAGTAGCCCGGATGACCACCATCAGAATGTTGATTGCTCTCGCAGCAATACATAAGATGGTGATACATCAGATGGATGTGAATACGGCTTTCCTAAATGGCGAGCTGACCGAAGAGATTTATATGCAACAGCCATAGGGATTTGTCATCAGGGGTCTTGAAGACAAAGTCTGCAAGTTGGTGAAATCCTTGTACGGTCTTAAACAGGCTCCCAAGATGTGGCATGAGAAATTTGACAAAGTTATAAGGTCAAATGGCTACATGGTCAACGATACGGACAAGTATGTTTACACGAAGTTCGCTGATGGAAGAGGTGTGATCGTTTGTCTGTACGTGGACGATATGCTTATCCTAGGTACGGATATTAGCTGTGTCACGGAGACAAAGAAATTTATCTCAAGCAAGTTCAGTATGAAGGACTTGGGGGAAGCTGATGTGATCTTAGGAATCAAAATCATCCGGACAGACACTGGACTAGCGCTGTCACAGTCTCATTATATTGAGAAAATGATCATTCGTTATGGATATCGGGATCTTCCAGGGATCGATACGCCGTACAGGTGTGATCTGAAGCTGAAGCCTAATTCAGAGGAAAGCATCCGGCAGCTGGAGTATGCAAGCGTAATGGGAAGTTTGATGTATGCTACTACTGCCATAAGGCCTGACATAGCTTTCGTCGTGGGAATGCTGAGCATTAAGGCAATTAAGCCAACATTTCCACAGAAACCATTTTTCGCAGAAAACAATAGTAGACAACAGTGGTTATAGGTCCGTAACCTCTCCATGCCCAATAGAACATGTACCCACCGTTCCTGATATTCTTTCGATTAGTGGTCCTCCCTTGAACCAAAAGTTGGATGCCTAGTAGATAAATCTTTGAACTATTAGCATAAAACTTTATGGTAGGAATACAATAATCTAGTATCAGAATGCCTTCAAGCCCATTTTACAAGCTGTGTCATCGATCAGCTGGCGCTTGAGGTCCTTGGTGAACGGATCCGCCGGGTTCTCCTGACTCCGAACATCAATCACTGCAATAACACCTCTCTTGATAAGATCGTGTACTGCCCTATGCTTCAACCGCACAGTCCTCTTCTTCCCGTTGAAGAGGTCATTTGATGCCACCGTCGCAGTCGCCTGGTTGTCGCAGTATATCGGTATCACCGGTATTTGCACCCCAACCAATGGAAGATCATATATGAGCTCCCGAAGCCATTCTGCTTCCTCGGTTGCGGTATCTAGTGCAAAGAACTCAGATTCCATGGATGACCGCGAGAGCATAGTCTGCTTCTTCGACTTCCACGATATAGCAGCTCCACCCATTGTGAAAATGAATCCACCTGTGGACCTCTCGCTCTCCACCTCTGAGCAGCAACTGGCATCACTGAAGCCTTCCACTACCTGCGAATCTCCGCTGTAGTACAGTGCATATGTCTGAGTCTTCTTGAGATATCTCATAACCCGTTTCACAGCTTTCCAGTATTCAGTACCTGGGTTGCTTGTGAAACGACTCAGCATTCCCACGACGAAAGCTATGTCAGGCCTTGTGGCAGTAGTAGCATACATCAAACTTTCTATTACGCTTGCATACTCTAGCTGTCTGACGCTTTCCTCTGAGGCTTCAGCTTCAGATCACACCTATACGGCGTATCGATCCCTGGAAGATCCCGATACCCATAACGAGTGATCATTTTCTCAATATAATGAGACTGTGACAGCGCTAGTCCAGTGTCTGTCCGGATGATCTTGATCCCTAAGATCACATCAGCTTCCCCCAAGTCCTTCATACTGAACTTGCTAGAGATGAACTTCTTTGTCTCAGTGACACAACTAATATCCGTACCTAGGATAAGCATGTCGTCTACGTACAGACAAACGATCACACCTCTTCCATCAGCGAACTTCGTGTAAACACACTTGTCCGTATCGCTGACCATGTAGCCATTTGACCTTATAACTTTGTCAAATTTCTCATGCCACATCTTGGGAGCCTGTTTAAGACCGTACAAGGATTTCACCAACTTGCAGACTTTGTCTTTAAGACCCCTGATGACAAATCCCTCTGGCTGTTGCATGTAAATCTCTTCGGTCAGCTCGCCATTTAGGAAAGCCGTATTCACATCCATCTGATGTATTACCATCTTATGTATTGCTGCGAGAGCAATCAACATTCTGATGGTGGTCATCCGGGCTACTGGAGCATACGTGTCAAAATAGTCAATCCCCTGCTTCTGAGAAAACCCCTTGGCTACCAACCTAGCCTTGAACTTGTCAATGGTTCCGTCTGCTTTCATCTTCTTCTTGAAGATCCATTTGCATCCGATGGGTTTCGCTCCTTCAGGAAGATCAACCAACACCCAAGTGTTATTTGAGGTGATGGAATCAATCTCATTGTCAATCGCCTCCTTCCAGAAAACCGCGTCTTCGGTCTTCATCGCCTCATCATAGGTAAGCGGATCTGCTTCCACATGATAGGTGACAAAGTCACTTCCGAAGTCCTTCGGCCTCCTCACACGCTTAGCTGACAGCTCAGCTTGTTCTGGTTCAACCGTTGTTTCAATAACAACATCTTCTTGGACCATATCTTCATTGAAGACTTCAGTTTCTTGCGCATCCTCATTGTTCTCCGGAACATCCGCAAGAACAATATTCATGTGCCTTGCAAATTTGTCTTCAAAATATTCTGCGTCGCGAGATTCAATGATATGATTTGACTCAATATCAAAAAATCTCCGAGCATCACTCTTCTCAGCATACCCCAAGAAGATCGTCTTTGTAGTCCTTATCCCAAGCTTCTGAATCTTTAGATCTGGAAGCTTGACAAATGCCAGACACCCCCACACTCGAATGACATTCAAGTTTGGTCTGACCTTGAACCAGAGTTCATGAGAAGTAATGTCAGAAGTTGCATGAGGAACCCTATTTAGAATAAAAGTGGCCGTCAGTGCAGCTTCTCCCCAGTAGCACTTAGGAAGACCAGCAGTCAACAACATTGAGTTAATTATTTCTGTTCTTCCTCTCTGCTACTCCGTTTGATTGAGAAGAGTACGGAGCCGTAGTCTCATTGACAATTCCATGTTCTTTGTAGAACGATGCGAATTCATGAGACATGTACTCCCCACCTCGATCACTTCTTATCCTTTTGAGTTGTTGTCCAGTCTGTCGCTCAGCTTCGGCTCTGAACTCCTTGAACTTCTCGAATGCTTCATCTTTAGCCTTCAGCAAGTAGACGAACGCATACTTTGAGAAGTCATCGATGAAGGTTATGAAATACTTCATCCCGGCCTTTGTAGAAAACTGTTTGAAGTCACAGATATCGGAGTGAACCAACTCCAGAAGATTTGTACTTCGATTAACCCGAGGAAAGGGTTTCCTTGTGATCTTCGTTTGAGCACAAACTTCACATTTCTTCCTAGACTAGACATTCTGTTTATTCGTTTATAATGAACATGTCCTAGCCTATTATGCCACAACTCAAGAGTATAAGCAGAATGAGTGACTTCATTAATTACATTGGACTGATTTACAAGCTGAATCTTGAACATTCCTTCGGTATAAAAAGCTTTCCCGAAATATGTTCCCTTGATAGACATCACCATCTGGCCAGCATTGATGTCCATCCTGAGGCCTGTATTGCAGAGTAGGCCTCCCGAGACCAGGTTCTTGGCGATAGCAGGTACGTGCTTCACGCCTTGAAGCGTCAGAGACTTCCCCGAAGTCAGCTTCAACACCACCGTCCCGATCCCGAGCACTTCAGCTTGTGCCTGGTTCGCCATCATAACCACTTCAGAAGTAGGTATATAGGTGGTGAACCACTCCTTACTGGAGCAGACATGGCAGGAGGCTCCAGTGTCTATCCACCAGTCAGAGTCAGTCCTTACTGCATCAACTTGTGCAATCATAGCAACTACGTCAGTGATCATAGATACCTTACTAGGCTCTCCTTGCTCTGATTGCTTGGTTTTTGCTTTGCACTCATTCTTAAAGTGGCCCTTCTTGCCACACTTGAAGCAAGGCATTTCAGACTTTGGCTTCTTTTTCTTAATAGAAGTTCCCTTGACTTTTAGATTGTCAGGGTTCTTCTTCTTGCTGTGGAAAGTCGCCTGCTTTCCCTTTGGTTCCTTGGACTGAACCAGATTGGCGTTAGCCAATTGCTTGGACAGTGTGTCCACCTTCAGTTGAGCCCGCATCTGGTCCTCAACATATATTTCCTGCAAGAGATCTTCAAGACCGATCTCAAGCTTCTTCCTATGCATGTTTACATAGAACTTGCTCCACCCAGCGGGGAGCTTTGAGACAATCCCTCCAACAACAAACTTGTCGGGGAGGGGCATCGCCTCGTCTTCCAGCTTCTGTCGCAGTTTCAGGAACTCCTTCACCTGCGGCAGCATAGACTTTTCGTCCTCAAAGAACCACTTATGATATTTTTCAACCACAAATATTTTACTGCGGTTCTTGTCTTCTTCGTAGAGTTTTTCTAGAGACTCTCATATGTCTCTAGCGATATTCTTCTTAGAATAGGATTCTGCTAGGGAATCCTCCATAGCATTCAGGATAAGCAACCTGCAAATGCTATTCTCCCTTCTCCACTTGGCCTGAACTTTAGTAGCCGCAGAGATTGCGGCAGCAGACCCAGTATCTGGAATGGTAGGTTCCTCTTCAAGAAGCACGTGATCCACGTCTCTGAGTTGAAGAGTGAGATAAACCTTTCTCTTCCAGACTTGATAATGCTCTCCATCTAACTTCTCTAACTTACAGAAGTCAGTGTTTAGGAGTGAAGCATTAATGTTTTCCATCGTAGCAATAAAGCTTTGAGATTGTTATTGCCGGGGCACAATTTTTCGATAGAAAACTGAGAAAATAAAACAATATAAAAACAATGTTCCAATGCAACACTTTTAGAAAGGTTGCGCAAGTATAACGAAGATCTAAAAAGATATCGTTATGATATTACGAGAATCTAAAAAGATTTCGTAATTACAACAATCAGATCGTAGTACTTCTAAAAAGAAGATACATCAGAGTTACTGGCAGCAATGAAGAAGGTGACAGGCAAAAGATGGAAGATGGCCTGCTGGGGTGAATAATCACCGTTGCTCAAAGCTTTATTCGCCCTACACGAACAGCTTCCAGGAACCAGCAAGTTCGTCGAAGAACTTGGAACACTCCTGCTCTTCTGACTCCTCGGATGGACACGAACTCCCGTGCAAGAGCAACGCTGGTGCGGCACCTTTCCTCTCTCTTTCGAAGGCTGCAGATCAGAGCTGTGTTAAAGAACACGTCTGAAATCTCTGTTTACTTGTGCTAAAGAACACTTCGTAAACTTTCTGGTGGCTTCTCTTTCTGTTCTGTAACCTGTGAGAGAGGAGAAGGAGGCCTTATATAAGCCCCTGCAACAACTGCCCGGTTAGCACAATGTTAGGGACGTGGTAGTAACCACCCCGAACATGGAACAACCGCTCAGAACATGCAAGGACACGTTCTGCTGGAAGTTGTGCCACCAGCGTAATTTACACTTTACGCACACAGCCCCTTTTACGCACCCTACGCATACTACGCACTCTACGCACACTGCGTACGCTGCGTACACTGCGCACTCTACGCACGCTGCGTACGCTGCGCACACTGTGTGTACTGGGCGTACTGGGCTGCGTAATGGGCTGCGTAACTGGGCCAGCGTAACTGGGCTCGCGTAACAGGCCGCGCACACTACGCACTCTACGCACACTGCGTACGCTGCGCACACTGCATACTCTACGCACGTTGCGTACGCTGCGCACACTGCGCGTACTGGGCATACTGGGCTGCGTACTGGACTGCGTAACTGGGCCAGCGTAACTGGGCTTGCGTAACGGGCCGCGCAACGTGGTCGCACAAGTGGCTCGCGCAACGAGCGCAATTTAAGCGTACTATGCGCCTAGCGACGATGCTGACGTGCTAAGTGCAAAGTGCGCCAATAAAACGCCACATTACGCCTCATGAGCCCTTGAGCCCGAGTCCGAGCCCGAGTCCGAGTCCGAGTCCGAGTCGCTAAGCCCCAACGGGGCTTCGCTCCTATGGAAATAAATTTCCCAAGAGCAAAAAGCATGAATGCTTTAATTGTTAATTTTAGCCTTTTTCCCATTAGAAAAATAATCCCACATGGCAAACCCATGTGCACCTCCACACCATATGTGCATCTCCAATAATAGCAAAGCTAATATATAGAGATACAAACCATTTGTTTTTTTCGATGTGGGACTAAACCTTTCTAAAAAAAAAACCAAAAACCCAACAATCCTCCACATATCTCTATATATGGATATAAGTGTTCCCTACAGTAACTGTCCATCATGCATTAGGAGAGATGTCGCTTACGACTTGAATCTTCCTGCATGGGTCAAAAATCAAACTATAATACAAGAATGGACTAAGCCTTGAATTCTGCATCATAGCTGAAATTTTTTTCACTCACATAATGTAGTTACATGTGCTTCTGGCTACACATTAAAGGCCCTGTGCCAGCCTGGTTTTAGTGTATAATTTTAGGTGTCTACAAGTTTACCCTCAAGAGACGGCCTGATATCTCTGTCATACACTATAGGTGAGTTCATTATAAAGAGACATGGCATGAAGCGCTTTGCGCTTCCCTTGCGGTGCTACGCCGCTATGACATGGCTTAAAGCCGAGGCCTTACCCCGTACTGGAAACCTCATCGTAGTGTCATACTACTGTAGCATGAGGCAACCGCCTCTTTGTAGTGCCAAACTACCCAGCATGAAGCCTTAGGCTCCCTTGCGGTGTTACGCCGCAACGATATGGCTTGCAAGGCCGAGGCTTTATCCCTAACCGGGTACCTCATGGTGGTGTCGTGCCACTGTAACATGAGGAACTCCTCCTCTTTGTAGTGCTGACTACACCCCTCTTTATATTTAACATACAGCATTAGGCTAACTGCCTATTTGCGATGCTACGCCGCTGTGACTTGGCCTGCAAAGCCGAGGCTATATCCTATTCCTGGGCAGCACCCCACATATAGGAACCTCATTGTGGAGTCACCACACTGTAGCATGGAGTTTCACTCCTTGTAGTGCTGCTCTACCGTGCTTCCTGTAAAGCACTCCAGGCATTCACTCTGCCTGAGAACTCATTAAGGCAATTAAGCCAACCTTCCCACAGGAACCGTTTTCCGCAGAAAACAATAGTCAACAGTGGTTATAGGTCCGTAACCTCTCCATGCCCAATAG
Organism: Iris pallida; assembly: GCA_029216955.1. Lineage (NCBI taxonomy): Eukaryota > Viridiplantae > Streptophyta > Magnoliopsida > Asparagales > Iridaceae > Iris > Iris pallida. Next base: position 3,371,043 of record JANAVB010020600.1, on the reverse strand, counting down.
AACATGTACCCACCGTTCCTGATATTCTTTCGATTAGTGCTCCTCCCTTGAACCAAAAGCTAGATGCCTAGTAGATAAATCTTTAAACTATTAGCATAAAACTTTATGGTAGGAATACAATAATCCAATATCAGAATGCCTTCAAGCCCATTTTACAAGCTGTGTCTTCGACCAGCTGGCGCTTGAGGCCCTTGGTGAACGGATCCGCCAGGTTCTCATGACTCTGAACATCAATCACTGCAATAACACCTCTCTTGATAAGATCGTGTACTGCCCTGTGCTTCAACCGCACAGTCCTCTTCTTCCCGTTGAAGAGGTCATTTGATGCCACCGCCGCAGTCGCCTGGTTGTCGCAGTATATCGGTATCGCCGGTATTTGCGCCCCAACCAATGGAAGATCATACATGAGCTCCCGAAGCCATTCTGCTTCCTCGGCTGCGGTATCTAGTGCAAAGAACTCAGATTCCATGGATGACCGCGAGAGCATAGTCTGCTTCTTCGACTTCCACGATATAGCAGCTCCACCCATTATGAAAATGTATCCACCTGTGGACCTCTCGCTCTCCACCTCGGAGCACCAACTGGCATCACTGAAGCCTTCCACTACCGACGGATCTCTGCTGTAGTACAGTGCATATGTCTGAGTCTTCTTGAGATATCTCATAACCCGTTTTACAGCTTTCCAGTATTCAGCACCTGGGTTGCTCGTGAAACGACTCAGCATTCCCACGGCGAAAGCTATGTCAGGCCTTGTGACAGTAGTAGCATACATCAAACTTCCCATTACGCTTGCATACTCTAGCTGCCTGATGCTTTCCCCTGAATTAGGCTTCAGCTTCAGATCACACCTGTACGGCATATCGATCCCTGGAAGATCCCGATACCCATAACGAGTGATCATTTTTTCAATATAATGAGAATGTGACAGCGCTAGTCCAGTGTCTGTCCGGATGATCTTGATCCCTAAGATCACATCAGCTTCCCCCAAGTCCTTCATACTGAACTTGCTTGAGATGAACTTCTTTGTCTCAGTGATACAGCTAATATCCGTACCTAGGATAAGCATGTCGTCCACGTACAGACAAATGATCACACCTCTTCCATCAGCGAACTTCGTGTAAACACACTTGTCCGTATCGCTGACCATGTAGCCATTTGACCTTATAACTTTGTCAAATTTCTCATGACACATCTTGGGAGCCTGTTTAAGACCGTACAAGGATTTCACCAACTTGCAGACTTTGTCTTCAAGACCCCTGATGACAAATCCCTCTGGCTGTTGCATGTAAATCTCTTCGGTCAGCTCGCCATTTAGGAAAGTCGTATTCACATCCATCTGATGTATCACCATCTTATGTATTACTGCGAGAGCAATCAACATTCTGATGGTGGTCATCCGGGCTACTAGAGCATACGTGTCAAAATAGTCAATCTCCTGCTTCTGAGAAAACCCCTTGGCTACCATCCTAGCCTTGAACTTGTCAATAGTTCTGTCTGCTTTCATCTTCTTCTTGAAGATCCATTTGCATTCGATGGGTTTCGCTCCTTCAGGAAGATCAACCAACACCCAAGTGTTATTTGAGGTGATGGAATCAATTTCATTGTCAATCGCCTCCTTCCAGAAAATCGCATCTCTGGTCTTCATCGCCTCATCATAGGTAAGCGGATCTGCTTCCACATGATAGGTGACAAAGTCACTTTCGAAGTCCTTCGGCCTCCTCACACGCTTAGCTGACGGCTCAGCTTGTTCTGGTTCAACCGTTGTTTCAATAACAACATCTTCTTGGACCACATCTTCATTGAAGACTTCAGTTTCTTGCGCACCCTCATTGTTCCGGAACATCCGCAAGAACAATATTCTTGTGCCTTGCAAATTTGTCTTCAAAATATTCTATGTCGCGAGATTCAATAATATGATTTGACTCAATATCAAGAAATCTTCGAGCATCACTCTTCTCGGCATACCCCAAGAAGATCGTCTTTGTAGTCCTTATCCCAAGCTTCTGAATCTTTAGATCTGGAAGCTTGACATATGCCAGACACCCCACACTTGAATGACATTCAAGTTTGGTCTGACCTTGAACCAGAGTTCATGAGGAGTAATGTCAGAAGTTGCATGAGGTACCCTATTTAGAATAAATATGGCCGTCAGTGCAGCTTCTCCCCAGTAGCACTTAGGAAGACCAGCAGTCAACAACATTGAGTTAATCATTTCTGTTAACGTTCTGTTCTTCCTCTCTGGTACTCCGTTTGATTGAGAAGAGTACGGAGCCGTAGTCTCATTGACAATTCCATGTTCTTTGCAGAACGATGCGAATTCATGAGACCTGTACTCCCCACCTCGATCACTTCTTATCTTTTTGAGTTGTTGTCCAGTCTGCCGCTCAGCTTCGGCTCTGAACTCCTTGAACTTCTCGAATGCTTCGTCTTTAGCGTTCAGTAAGTAGACGAACGCATACTTTGAGAAGTCATCGATGAAGGTTATGAAATACTTCATCCCGATCTTTGTAGAGAACTGTTTGAAGTCACAGATATCGGAGTGAACCAACTCCAGAAGATCTGTATTTCGATTAACCCGAGGAAAGGGTTTCCTTGTGATCTTCGTTTGAGCAACTTCACATTTCTCTACCTTACCCCCACATTTGGAGATAAGTCCTAGACTAGACATTCTGTTTATTCGTTTACAATGAACATGTCCTAGCCTATTATGCCACAACTCAAGAGTATAAGCAGAATGAGTGACTTCATTAATTACATTAATTACATTGGACTGATTTACAAGCTGAATCTTGAACATTCCTTCGGTATAAAAAGCTTTCCCGAAATATGTTCCCTTGATAGACATCACCATATGGCCAGCATTGATGTCCATCCTGAGGCCTGCATTGCAGAGTAGGCCTCCCGAGACCAGGTTCTTGGCGATAGCAGGTACGTGCTTCATGCCTTGAAGCGTCAGAGACTTCCCCGAAGTCAGCTTCAACACCACCGTCCCGATCCCGAGCACTTCAGCTTGTGCCTGGTTCGCCATCATAACCACTTCAGAAGTAGGGGTGTAGGTGGTGAACCACTCCTTACTGGAGCAGACATGACAGGAGGCTCCAGTGTCTACCCACCAGTCAGAATCAGTCCTTACCGCATCAACCTGTGCAATCATAGCAACAATGTCAGTGATCATAGATACCTTACTAGGCTCTTCTTGCTCTGATTGCTTGGTTTTTGCTTTGCACTCATTCTTAAAGTGGCCCTTCTTGCCACACTTGAAGCAAGGCATTTCAGACTTCGGCTTCTTTTTCTTGATAGAAGTTCCCTTGACTTTTAGATTGTCAGAGTTCTTCTTCTTGCTGTGGAAAGCCGCCTGCTTTTCCTTTGGTTCCTTGGTCTGAACCAGATTGGCGTTAGCCAATTGCTTGGACAGTGTGTCCACCTTCAGTTGAGCCCGCATCTGGTCCTCAACATAGATTTCCTGTAGGAGATCTTCAAGGATGATCTCCAACTTCTTCCTATGCATGTTTGCATAGAACTTGCTCCACCCAGCAGGGAGCTTTGAGACAATCCCTCCAACAACAAACTTGTCGAGGAGGGGCATCGCCTCGTCTTCCAGCTTCTGTCGCAGTTTCAGGAACTCCTTTACCTGCGACAGCATAGACTTTTCGTCCTCAAAGAACCACTTGTGATATATTTCAACCACAAATATTTTACTGCGGTTCTTGTCTTCTTCGTAGAGTTTTTTAGAGACTCCCATATGTCTCTAGCGATATTCTTCTTAGAATAGGATTCTGTTAGGGAATCCTCCATAGCATTCAGGATAAGCAACCTGCAAATGCTATTCTCCCTTCTCCACTTGGCCTGAAGTTTAGTAGAACTTCAGCTAGAAATTGCTAACCATCAAAATAACTGAGAATATAAAGAGACATTAATGCTAGAACGTAGTATTAAACTTCCCATATGTAAAACATTAACACTGTAAGACTTTTATAATACTCCGCTGAGCCTACAATAATGTGGTTTGATGACTTTTATAATACTCCGCTGAGCTTCTGAGAAAACCCCTTGGCTACCAACCTAGCCTTGAACTTGTCAATAGTTCCATCTGCTTTCATCTTCTTCTTGAAGATCCATTTGCATCCGATGGGTTTCGCTCCTTCAGGAAGATCAACCAACACCTAAGTATTATTTGAGGTGATGGAATCAATCTCATTGTCAATCACCTCCTTCCAGAAAATCGCGTCTCTGGTCTTCATCGCCTCATCATAGGTAAGCGGATCAGCTTCCACATGATAGGTGACAAAGTCACTTCCGAAGTCCTTCGGCCTCCTCACACGTTTAGCTGACGGCTCAGCTTGTTCTGGTTCAACCATTGTTTCAACAACAACATCTTCTTGGACCACATCTTCATTGAAGACTTCAGTTTCTTGTGCACCCTCATTATTCTTCGGAACATCCGGAAGAACAATATTCTTGTGCCTTGCAAACTTGTCTTCAAAATATTCTGCATCACGAGATTCAATGATATGATTTGACTCAATATTAAGAAATCTACGAGCATCACTCTTCTTGGCATATCCCAAGAAGATCGTCTTTGTAGTCCTTGTCCCAAGCTTCTGAATCTTTAGATCTGGAAGCTTGACATACGCCAGACACCCCCACACTCGAATGACATTCAAGTTAGGTCTGACCTTGAACCAGAGTTCATGAGGAGTAACGTCTGAAGTTGCATGAGGCACTCTATTTAGAATAAAAGTGGCCGTCAATGCAGCTTCTCCCCAGTAGCACTTAGGAAGGCCAGCAGTCAACAACATTGAATTTATCATTTCTGTCAACGTCCTGTTCTTCCTCTCAGCTACTCCGTTTGATTGAGGAGAGTACGGAGCCGTAGTCTCATTGACAACTCTATGTTCCTTACAGAACGATGCGAATTCATGAGACCTGTACTCCCCACCTCGATCACTTCTTATCCTTTTGAGTTGTTATCCAGTCTGCCGCTCAGCTTCGGCTCTGAACTCCTTGAACTTCTCGAATTCTTCCAATTGTAGTTTGGCTCTAGAAAAACTACCCAATGTCTCTAGATAAATCCGCATATGGATTTCTCCTCTTACCAATCATATGACACAATTTTTCATCCACTTACCAATCATATGGATTTATAATGTCTACGTTCTCGAACTTATCGCTGGTGTAGTTCCTACAACTTTTGGAATCAAAGAAGCTTGATCAAAATTAAAGACAATAAATCAAGAAAAGACAAAACTTTACTGGATAAAATATTACCTGAAGTTGGCTCGTACTCCGTTTCTTTAGGATCGTTCAGCCCTGTTCGTAGTCTATTCAAAGTGTCTTCTGACACTGGTCTCATTTCACTACTTCCTGCCCCAGAGGTGCTCGAAACATGGGCTTCTATTTCTAGAAGGTTCTCTGGCTCTGGAGTCAACTCTGAATGTTGGCCAGCCGTCTTCAATTCGTCGATACGGATTTCAGTTGGTGACTCAACTTCAATCTCCATATCCTCATCTTTAAAGGAATGAGATGAAGGTTCATAGTCAACCTGTTCTTCTTAACCCTTGTCGCTCTCCGAAATATCAATCAAAGCTAAATCAGCAGGTGGCTCGAGAGTGGTTGCTTCCTTCACTGATTCTCTCGAAACCAGTACGGATGGTTCAGCATGCTCATCCACTACCATGGAAGGATCCTCTGCAGCCGGTTTTGTTCGATCGGTAGATGGCTTAGCTGCCGATTCTTCTATCACATCCTCCGCAGCAGGTTCTGGATTAGCGTCCTGCGTGGGCTGTATTTCCGAGGGTGCAGGAGAGGAAACTTCAATAATCTTCTTGGCAGTAGAAGATTTCGCTTCAACTCTTTGCTGAGAAGCAAGGGCAGTTTGCTTCTCTCGAGCCAATCGTTCAGCATGATTGGTGGGGCTTTCTGCATCAAGACAAATTACATATTTAGTCTTTGAAACTACCACTTTTCTTTTTCCTACCCTTTTTATTAGTGGAATGGTAGGATAATCGTCTTTGGAGTCACTACCTTCTTCGTCAGCATCTCTGATTTGTTGACTCGAAGCAGGAGAAGTCCCCGGGATAGTAATTCCTACACGACTACGAACTTCTGCTCGAGTAACTCTTTTTGGAGCGGGCCCGGAAGCACCCTTGCCACGCTTTCTCTTCGGTGTACCCTCAACAGATACACTCTTCTTGGTACTTCCAAGCGGTACATATAGTGGCTGATGAAGTTCATCAGAAAAGAGATTCTCCATTGAGACTTCTTCATAAACCTCGTTAGTAGCGAGAGGATCCTCTCGGTCGTGACAATCTTCCGGCAGAGTTGACTTGGCTGATTTCTTATTAACATGAATGAAGCTCTTACCCAAGATGCTGAACTTCTCATCAAATGTATTCGTAGATACATAGAACTTGGCATAAGACGCCAATATCTTAGCTCCTTTCCGATGATTCACCAGATCTGGCATTGTAAAGGTAGCTCCGGTGCCTTTGGCAATATAATATATCCAGGCTCTCGCACCGTCGATCAATCCGCCTTGGTGGTTGAAGCATGTCGTTGCATTCCCTACATGCAACTGATCATAGCCGAATTATCGAGCAAATCTACTCGGAAGATATGGCTCCAAATAAGTGATGTCGTCATGGCGACAGACCAGGTGGGATGGTCTGATCCTCTTCAGCCATTCGTGCTGAACATCATCCAGTTCATTGGCACCGGTGCCATCAATCATCTTCGCAGGCATAGTCTCATAACTGATAGGCGGAGGAACACAGGTGAAACTCCATAGTTCTCCTCTATTCAGTATGGTCCTGCAGTCTGTCAAGGTGTCATATTTCCACTTTGGCGTATGACGGTATCTTTCCAAGAAAGTGTTATCTGGTCTGGCCAGTCCAGCACTCATAAGAGACTCAAAGTGGAGGAGCATCCATCCATACAAATATGTGAAGGGCATTTCTATCCGAGGAAAAGTTGTAAGTTTCTTCTTCGCCAGGGTAAACATTCTGTCTGCATATGCTCTTAAACCGGCGTTCAGACGGCATATCATCGCCGTTAGCAAGTCCATCCTGTACCCGAATGTCAGATGGACTGCTGCAAATATGATTCCTCGGTGCATCCTGTCTGCCGAACAGGTGCCAGGTACTACGAATCTTCTCAGCCAAAGGGATAGAAACCCGGCCAGATGACCTTCATCAGATAAAGCCCGGCCACCTTGCTTTATGTAGGTCTCTAACCTATCACCAGCTTTATAGGTGCCTTCATCTTCTTCGATTATGATGTCATCATGGGTGGTCTCCCGGATTAATTTGTCAATTTCGGCTTGACTCAGAGGTTTAAAACGACCAATATATTGTTCGGTCTTCTTCTTCTTCTGAGTTTCTTCGGTGCGGCCTTGGAATAAGTAGGCCATCCACTTCGAAGAGTAGCAGCCTGAATCTATATCTTTTGCCTTATAAAAGGCCTTACAGATACTATAGTGGCACATTAATTCTTCGAATACATGAAGAATTAGCGGGTTGGCTTCAGAAATCTTGTTCATTTCATCGATAAACGGGATATATTCCTCATACGGCAGATCTTCTGTCGGCAGCTGAGAAATGTACGCCATTTCGTGGAGAGCGAATCCCATCTCGCCTCTCGGAGTCATAAAAGTTCCGGTGCGGTAATTGTACCTTTCTGCTAGTGCCAGGAACAAGTCTGGGTTCAACCTAAAACCATAAGCAGTGCACTTGATGGCATCGTACAGGTCTATCACCTTCAACTGTTCTCCATAATCTCTCAGAATCCATCTCACGAGAGCAGTCCATCTGGTATTCTCTGGGTTCACGAGACCAGTGAGTCTCATGGACTGTTTCGGATAGACAACGTTTTCTAGCTGTGCAAATTCGTTCGCGAATATCGGGACTCTAACCGGCATCAGAAGTGCAGAGTCCTCAGGGGGAATTGTGGATGGCAATAATCCTCGCAAGACTGAAACATGCGGTTCAGTACCACTGCGAAATCTTCCCTGGCGGTACCCTATCCATCCAGCTTTTGCTTGACGGGTTGGAGTAATATCCCATTTCATGTGCCTTTGGTGACTCGCATGGAATAAGCGAGCTATGTTGATACCCTTAGACAATCAGTCAAGTACATCGGCTGAGTCTCATCACCATCCCGGTAATACGAGTATGACACTTTGTCGGAGGCTGGCTGGGAGCTTCTGTCAATAGCGTCCCCGAATAGAAATGCCAGTTTTGAGTGGGTAACACTGTCCACACTCTGCAGTGGTTGACCACTTATCAGACTCAACAGGGTTTCGCTCTCTTGATTTTTCAGAATGGCTATTCTCGTGGAAGGTTCATCAAACTGTGGAAAGTGGACATGGGATAGATCACTCTTATAATTGCTCCCTGCACATCCTTCAAACTGCGCTTCTTGGGCCAGAATATCCACTACAAAGGAAAAATAAGAGGTTAAAAATCCTTAACTCTAAAAAATATAAAGGGATGACAAGTTCAAAGATCAACTTACGCTCAGTCCATCCTAAGCGTATGTCAGATTTAAAAATCAACTTACGCTCAGTTTATCCTAAGCGTATGTCAGATTCAAAAATCAACCTACGCTCAGTCTATCCTAAGCGTATGACAGATTCTAAGTTCAACCTACGCTCAGCTACGTGTATGTCTAACCAAAGCAAGCAGTCGTATAGAATTTTCCAAAGAGCAGCGTATGGTTAGCAAGATGTTCATCAAAAATACGCTAACAAGAGAGTCAGCGTATCTCAACGAGACGACTTGACATAGCGTATTCCTTCAGATCAGTGTATTTTGACATTTCTATCAAAGATACACGTATCTTACAGAAATACGCTCAAAACATATTTTTCGTATAGACGAAAAACATGGAATACGACTAAACCCTAAAGAGGGAAGTGTATTTTCTGACGTATTGACCCTAAAAAGGGGATACGTTTTCTGATTTTGTCCTAACCAGAGCCCTAAAAAGGGATGGTTACTGTTCATCATCCCCATCCTCACCGTATAGGGGTTTCAACGGAAGTTCGTTCTGTGGAAGACGGTGCTCGGCGGTTCTCCTAGTGGTTGCGACGGCGGCGGGTCGAGACGGCTCTGCAGGAGCCTTGCCTTTCCCCTTCGTGGCAGCGTCGAGCTTGGGTGCCATTGACGAAGATTAGGTTGGAGAAGAAGAAGGCTTGAGCTCTGGATTCTCTCTCTCGAAGACGAAGGCAAAAGTAAAGAAAGGAATTAAGTTCCTAAAGGCCTATTTATAGAAGAAAGGGAAGTCCAAACGGCAGCCGTTTTCAAATGCAGAATCCCTAGAGATATGCACTGATATTGAGGGAATAACAAACTCGTGCCAGCGTGTCAAGACTTATTCCCACTTTGAGTTCAAAGTAATTTCGAACTTTCGAAAATCATAAAGTTCGAAAACTTTGAAGGGGGTCTTGTAGGGTGTGAAAAATTCTGACACGCTGACATAAGACCAAGTCAGCCAAAGGCCATACGCTCAGCCAAAGGCCATACGCTCAGTGCAAAAGTTTTACGCTCAGTGAATATTTTATTATTTCTCGACTGACAGCACAGCATACGCTCAGTGGGGGATCAATCTGACGCTTCGTCTTTCGTGCAAAAAAACAGCTGTCTTAGGAGAATTAACCGTCGTATGGATTTTCGAGAGTTGATTTTGTCTTTTACGAGGACAGCTCATTAGCCATCATGAATGTACAGCCATCATTACTGTCATTTCTGACAGTCTATCAGCGTCATATCCGCAACACAACGCTCGAGAGATATTTGTCAGTTATTGGAAGATATGGCGTATTCGAGAAGATTGAGGACAGCCACGTGTCTACTTCTCCAGTTATACGACTCCTCATCAAGGCAGCGTATGGACTTCATACGACTCCTCATCAAGGCAGCGTATGTATTCCATACGACTCCTCATCAAGTGAGCGTATATACTCCATACGACTTCTTGTCACCCAAATGAGCGTATAGACTCCATACGACTCCTCTTCAAATAAGACAGCGTATGCTAGTCATACTTCTCCAAAAGACAGCGTATCAAAGCAAATACATTCAGAATGACTTCAAATGTACAGTCAACACACGTTCTCATGTGTCCTGTATTCGGTTACTCACTCATTCAGAAGTTATGCAACATGGCATTCATGCCATCAATCTCTCCTGGATATACTCCACTACTCTCAACCGTACTCCAACGTGTCTCCACCAAAATTCGCCACGCGTCCCTGCAGTTATGCACACGTCAAGTAACTGACTGAGCGTATGCCCAGAGCAGTTATCCAGAACTCTATAAAAGAGAGTTTCTCCACCTTCAACAGACACCACATTCAATTCAGAGAGAACAGAGAGATTGCCCAGTTGCTGTCCAAGTTCTTCGAGGTCCGAGCCTTCTTCATCGCATCGTCCAAGGGATAAAGTGATCGTCTTCTAGATCAGATTCCTACAGTTGTAATTTTCTCAGAAACACAATAAATAAATAGAATTTATTTATGGAAAACAAATTGGCGACTCTGTTGGGGAAAGCTGTCTCCTATAACGAGACAGCAACAACTCAATGCGATACTTCGTCGATCGGTTCGACGAAGAAGATGATGGTCGTACAATTCGACCAATCTGCTTACGAAGAAATGCTCAAGGCGAAGGAGGGCCGAACGGCTTCCTTCGCTTTTCTCTCTGCCAAGAAGAAGGGATGTTCTGTTTATGTCCCTAAGTCTTCTCCGGCGGCCCGAGATGCTTCTGTCACTTCCCACGCTGACAAGAACACGTCTCCAACCTCAGCGAAGCACGCCTCAGCTTCTCTGAATACAGTAACAGTGGCTTCTCCTAGTCACGCTGACAAAATGGGTTCTTTAGCCAAGTCAGCGTGTCCAAGGAAACCCATCTCTGGACATGTCAAAGTCTCTTCTTCTTCTACTCCTACGTCAGCAGTCGGTTCTTTAGCCATTAATGACTCTGTGCGTATGGCAATCATTGACCAACCATACGCTAGTCAAAAGGCAGCGTATGACAAGAATTCTCTGATGATTCCACCACAGCTTGCACATCTTGTGCCAACCAAGGAGAACGACTCTTTAGTCAACTCCTCTGCTCCTAAGGTTTTTACCTCTGGAGTTAATTTGACTAGTACTCTTACTGGATCAAACAAAGAAAAATGCCTTTTGGCTACTTTCTCTAAAGATGGATTATTACCGACTCCCAGTCGGAATAATGTTCATCTTCCTTCTCTCAAAATTTCCCGATCCGAGAAAGGCAAATTGCAAGTATCCAGGACTGATACCAAAGTTGTACCTCCTATGGACCTTCGTAACAAGCTTAACCGGAATCGTCTCGATTCTACTTCCGGCATAAAGAAGCCTTATCCAACTGGGACAAGTATAATAGACCCTGATGCACAATATGCTAAGAACTATATCGCTCAGATCAATCGGTCTTTGTACATTCAAGAACCAAAAAGACAGAAGAATAAAAGACAAGTTTCTACACAGAGACTATCTTCAAACACTTCCCAGTCTATTTTCGCAGATCTCCGAGAACATCTGCAAAACAAGCTGAGAATCAACACTCCATCTCTCTGACATTGCTCATATTCGTCATGAAGAGCATTGTTGTAACTTCCAACCTCGGGTCGTGATCCAGTGTTGTTGTTCACCGAAAAGACGATCTGTCTTCAAACGGATTCAACATGAACCAATACCAGACGAAGACGAACCTCTTTATGCTTCCGTCAACATGACCTCCAGAAATACTGGGGGTAGAATACGATCTAATTTTATGTTAGATTCTGAAGACGGTGTTTACCTCGGCACCAGATCCAAAACCAAAGCTTCGACCAGGGTCTCTTCTTCTTCTCATCTAGGTGATAATCCTGAGACCACGGAGGACTTCCTAGGAGAGTCCAACTTCCCAGTATTAACTCCCGTGAATAGCCTCGAGAAAGATGCTGACTCTCATAGCGACGATTCGGAACAGACTGTTTCATCGTCGATACCTCGAATGATTACCACTTATATGGTAGATGGCAATCACGAACCTTCGACTAGCACTGAGGCTCATGAACAAAGGATTTCTTCCTTGGAACAACAGTTACGAGCCATGGCGGATACATTGACTGCTATGCATACTCTTATACAAGCTCAGCAACAAACTCAGCAAGTTCAACAAACAGTACCACCAGTGGTATTAAATACTTCTGTTGCCCCAAACCTGGAACCTTCTACTATTCGGGGGTACAGTCTAATGTTCATGTACAGCCCACTCCAAGTCAGTCCGGAGCTGGGGGTGGTATATATGTTGCAGTCCCACCTCCCAATTATGCCCAACAAGCAACAACACCGTAATCTTCCTGAGCGGTCACTGAAGAGTTGAAGAATCTTCGGTCTCAATTCGAAGCGTTCAAGCAAAAGGACGGCTTACAAAGATTAGGTATCAAGCAGCCTTACCCCATACAATGGAAGGATGTATCGTACCCCCCAAAATACAAGCCTTCGACCATCTCTTTCTTTGATGGGACCACCTCCCCAAGTCAGTTCATCAATCACTTTGAGGTAATGACTGATTAGCTGCAACCGAGCGATGCCCTCCTCACTCGAATATTTGTTGGTTGTCTTAAAGGAACCGCTTATGAATGGTATCGAAGTCTCCCTGATGGGTGTATTACTTCGTTTGTCGGGTTCAAACAGATGTTTCTAGAACGATTCTATGAAGGCATCAATGACATGACCATGTCAGCCCTTATACGAATCAAACAGAAAAATAATGAAAGCACTGAGAGCTTCATTGAAAGATTCAGAAGAAAAGCTCTAAAAATACCTCTCGGAACTTCCGATGCCGTCACTATCGACACTTGCAAGTCGAACCTCTTACCAATCATCAGCATGTGGACAGGATCCACTCAGTTCCAAGATTGGCCTTCCTTCATCGTCAATGCCAAAGCTGCCGAAGTCAGTGCTGAGACTTTCAAAGGTCTGGGGGTACACATGACTCCCAAAGATTCAAGTCAAAGTACTAGCAATAGTACGCGACCCAACAATCGCAAAGGAAAAAAGACTATCGAAGTCAATCTCCAGAGCAACAATCAAGAGGTAATGTCTACCCAAGCTACCCCAGCTCCAACAAATCAACAGCAGAGACCTCCTCGACCGAAGGAAGAATACTCTTTCGACGACGACGATGTTCAAGGCATCTTCGAATGTTTACTTAAAGGTAACAAGATACAACTGCCAGATATCAAAAAGCCGGATGAAGCCAACAAGACAGATCATCCAAAATACTGTCTATATCATAGAATGCTGGGTCATACAATCCGGTCTTGCTTCGTATTAAAAGGAAAGATCTAAGAAATGATCAAATCAGGAGCCGTGACACTAACACCTAAAGACAAGACAGTCACATCAAATGTGATTTCGATGCAGTTCGGTGACTTCCCACCGTTATTGGTAGAAAATAGGATTGTCCCTATCCCCAAAGCAACCCTTGGAGTTGTGAATATTCTACCAGCCCAGAATGAAGGACTTGTTTCCGTCACCACTAAAAAGGGAGAGATTATGTGGATCCACCCTGATTTAGTGACGGAGTTCGAGACGTCTTCCTCTTCTCCTCGGAAGGTTCCTCTGTCTAAAAAGAAACCTGAAAAGACTAAGTCATGCCATATGACTTCTAGCATCACACCCAATCTTTCTCTAACCTCTACTTTCATCCTAGCAGGAAAGTCATCCCCTACAGAGGCAAAAACTGTACCTCGATCCGAAGACAGATACAAACCTGCGTTTCATCTATATAGTTCACAATCTCGTAAATTAATAGCGAAGATGGGTTATGATCTAGCCACTGCTCCTGGTTTAAGCTCCGGCAAAGGACTCCGAGCACCTCTAGCCCTCACTTTGAGACATAATCAATCCCGTGTTGGCCTCGATTTCTGGACTGAAGCTCTCATCAAGCACCGAAAAACCAAGAACAAGATGAAGGATTGCAACATGGTTTTGGTAGATTTTGAACCTGAGCCTGAAGTCGAAGCTCTCGCCGGAACCCGGTCAGGAAAAACATATCTTAAAGATTACGCTGAAGCTCCTGAGGAAACTCCTGATGTCCCTCTGGTTGCAGCTCCAGCACCCATCTCTAACGAAGGACCTTCAAATGCTCCAGCTGAGACGATTCCCTCTAAACCAACAACAGCCGACAAAGGGAAGCAACCTGCCCGCTTCGACAAACCAATCAAGAAGTCTCTTTCTTCCGGATTGCAGAAGCCATATAATTTTGACATTCTGGCTCAGCTTGCTAACACTCCAGCCAGGTTGTCCATCTTCGAACTTTTATGTTTATCCAAGGAAACTCGGGAAACGTTAAGTGAAGCTCTACTACAAGCAGACTCTTGCCTGACTCATCTGAAGAAGCCGGAAGCAGAGCCGGTGACTTGCCTATATTGCAACAGTGTCTTGGAAATTATTTCGAACATCACTTTTACCCAAGACGATATGCTTCTAGAGGACAATCGTCATGATCGGCCTCTCTACTTCACTGGGTACATTGACACGATGAAGGTCAACCGTATTCTAAGTGATCCAGGATCGGCTCTAAGTATTATACCTAAGAGTCTCTTGGATGCCTTACGGATTCCAGTTCATCATCTAGTCAAGACAGTCACTACCATTTTAGGGTTCAATCAAGGCAAGAGCGAACCTCTGGGGAAAATTCGCCTAAAAATACAAATAGGCAATTTTCGGGCGAGTGTCACATTCTACGTGATCGAGTTAGTTGGATCTTACAACTTGCTCTTGGGAAGACCTTTTCTCCATGAACACAATATCGTCACCTCCACTCTTCACCAGTGCTTCAAATACATTGATGAAAAGGGAGAAGTTCAAAAGGATGTCGCGGACATTAATCCTTTCAGAGGAGTCGAAGCTTACTACAGTGACTCTCGCATGTACAAAGATGAGTATTCAAAAGTCTTACAAGCTATGGATGATGATGAGACATCGAAAGTTGACACCTTTGTTATTCCTGTAAAAGGGCGTATCACTCATCCGCGGTCTACTAAATCATCTGAAGAAAGCCCACTGATAATTCCTGTCAGTGGATGTACCACTTCATTGCCTTCCCAAGCTCCACAAAGTTCGCTGATAATCCCTGTCAGTGGACGCACCACTCTCTCACCATCTTTTCAGGCTAGACCAGATACTCTAGTCATTCCAGTCAGTGGACGCACTACTTATCCACAACCCTCTTTAAAGGAGCTCACCTTTTCTGAGCCTTTTGTTATCGATCTTAATCGAAACAAAACTTCTGCTCGCTCTTCTTCTCCCTCTTTAGTCAATAATTTGACTAAATCTACTAAGGCTCAGCCTTCTTCTGTAAATATAGCATCTGATATTAATAAAGCATCTCCTTTACAGTATATTGATATTTGTAATCATGTACAAAGTTATTTACATTTGCTAGATAGCTTAGAGCCACTAACTATAGGAGTTGTTCAAACTCTTCATACAGAAGTATCATTAGAGTCTGTACAAAATTCATACTTCCTTGTTCCTATTAGAAAGTCAGGAGAAGCTCCAATATTCTTCTGCAAGGGGCCCCAGAATCCTCCTAATCTGGAAGACGACGACAAAAACGATGATACCGGAAGGTTACAACTACGTCGCTACAGTCAGCAGTCCAAAAACATCATCAAGAACATGGGCTATGACTTCAGAAACGGCCTCAGTAGTGGAAAAGGAAGAAGAATGCCTGTTCGAATTCCTCCCTTAAAATACGGAAGGAATTTATCTTCGGATCTTGCCCTGGCATATCCTCATAGCTCCAGGCGAAGACATCGATATAATCATGAATAAGCTTGATCATGTCTTGCTTATCTATTTCTGAAAGACTTTCGCTGATGAATATTGGCTTGGGGGATCCCTCCTCACCAACATCAATTTGGATCAATTTATCTTCAGTAGGAGGTTCTCTTTGCTCGAACCTGAATTCCCATTGGTTGTCTAATCTTTGAGCCCATTGTTCCGATTCGGGTGATATTTCAAAATCATCTTCATCTTCATCATTTTCTTGCGGACCGTTGGCGGAGACCATATTGGCGGATAGAGTAGAACGATGAAAATCGCCAATACTTGTGTCGGAATCCCAAGAGAAGGAATCGGAAGAATCAGATCGTTCGTCTCCGTCGGATTCTGGATCCTCATGGACTGTGTTGATGAAGGGGGTAGGAGTAATGTAACCCAATCCGCATTTTGTTCTTCCGTCTTTTAAGGAAGGAATTCGAACAGGCATTCTTCTTCCTTTTCCACTACTGAGGCCGGTTCTGAAGTCATAGCCCATGTTCTTGATGATGTTTTTGGACTGCTGACTGTAGCGACGTAGTTGTAACCTTCCAGTATCATCATTTTTGTCGTCATCTTCCAGATTAGGAGGATTCGGGGGCCCCTTGCAGAAGAATATTGGAGCTTCTCCTGACTTTCTAACAGGAACAAGGAAGTATAAATTTTGTACAGACTCTAATGATACTTCTGTATGAAGAGTTTGAACAACTCCTATAGTTAGTGGCTCTAAGCTATCTAGCAAATGTAAATAACTTTGTACATGATTACAAATATCAATATACTGTAAAGGAGATGCTTTATTAATATCAGATGCTGTATTTACAGAAGAAGGCTGAGCCTTAGTAGATTTAGTCAAATTAATGACTAAAGGGGGAGAAGAAGAGCGAGCAGAAGTTTTGTTTCGATTAAGATCGATAACAAAAGGCTCAGAAAAGGTGAGCTCCTTTAAAGAGGGTTGTGGATAAGTAGTGCGTCCACTGACTGGAATGACTAGAGTATCTGGTCTAGCCTGAAAAGATGGTGAGAGAGTGGTGCGTCCACTGACAGGGATTATCAGCGAACTTTGTGGAGCTTGGGAAGGCAATGAAGTGGTACATCCACTGACAGGAATTATCAGTGGGCTTTCTTCAGATGATTTAGTAGACCGCGGATGAGTGATACGCCCTTTTACAGAAATAACAAAGGTGTCAACTTTCGATGTCTCATCATCATCCATAGCTTGTAAGACTTTTGAATACTCATCTTTGTACATGCGAGAGTCATTGTAGTAAGCTTCGACTCCTCTGAAAGGATTAATGTTCGCGACTTCCTTTTGAACTTCTCCCTTTTCATCAATGTATTTGAAGCACTGGTGAAGAGTGGAGGGGACGATATTGTGTTCATGGAGAAAAGGTCTTCCCAAGAGCAAGTTGTAAGATCCAACTAACTCGATCACGTAGAATGTGACACTCGCCCGGAAATTACCTATTTGTATTTTTGGATGAATTTTCCCCAGAGGTTCGCTCTTGCCTTGATTGAACCCTAAAATGGTAGTGACTGTCTTGACTAGATGATGAACTGGAATCTGTAAGGCATCCAAGAGACTCTTAGGTATAATACTTAGAGCTGATCCTGGATCAATTAGAATACGGTCGACCTTCATCGTGTCAATGTACCCAGTGAAGTAGAGAGGCCGATCATGACGATTGTCCTCTAGAAGCATATCGTCTTGGGTAAAAGTGATGTTCGGAATGATTTCCAAGACACTGTTGCAATGTAGGCAAGTCATCGGCTCTGCTTCCGACTTCTTCAGATGAGTCAGGCAAGAGTCTGCTTGCAGTAGAGCTTCACTTAACGTTTCCCGAGTTTCCTTGGATAAACGTAAAAGTTCGAAGATGGACAACCTGGCTGGAGTGTTAGCAAGCTGAGCCAGAATGTCAAAATTATATGGCTTCTGCAATCCGGGAGAAAGAGACTTCTTGATTGGTTTGTCGAAGCGGGCAGGTTTCTTCCCTTTGTCGGCTGTTGTTGGTTTAGAGGGAATCGTCTCAGCAGGAGCATTTGAAGGTCCTTCGTTAGAGATGGGTGCTGGAGCTGCAACCGGAGGGACATCAGGAGTTTCCTCAGGAGCTTCAGCGTAATCTTTCAGATATGTTTTTCCTGACCGGGTTCCGACGAGAGCTTCGACTTCAGGCTCAGGTTCAGAGTCTACCAAAACCATGTTGCAATCCTTCATCTTGTTCTTGGTTTTTTGGTGCTTGATGAGAGTTTCAGTCCAGAAATCGAGGCCAACACGGGATTGATTATGTCTCAAAGTGAGGGCTAGAGGTGCTCGGAGTCCTTTGCCGGAGCTTAAACCAGGAGCAGTGGCTAGATCATAACCCATCTTTGCCATTAATTCACGAGATTGTGAACTATATAGATAAAACGCAGGTTTGTATCTGTCTTCGGATCGAGGTACAGTTTTTGCCTCTGTAGGGGGTGACTTTCCTGCTAGGATAAAAGTAGAGGTTAGAGAAAGATTGGGTGTGATGCTAGAAGTCATATGGCATGACCTAGTCTTCCCAGGTTTCTTTTTAGACAGAGGAACCTTCCGAGGAGAAGAGGAAGACGTCTCGAACTCCGTCACTAAATCGGGGTAGATCCACATAATCTCTCCCTTTTTAGTGGTGACGGGAACAAGTCCTTCATTCTGGGCTGGTGGAATATTCACAACTTCAAGGGTTGCTTTGGGGATAGGGACAATCCCATTTTCCACCAATAACGGTGGGATGTCACCGAACTGCATCGAAATCACATTTGCTGTGACTGTTTTGTCTTTAGGTGTTAGTGTCACAGCTCCTGATTTGATCATTTCTTAGATCTTTCCTTTTAATACGAAGCAAGATCGGATTGTATGACCCAGCATTCTATGATATGGACAGTATTTTGGATGATCCGTCTTGTTGGCTTCATCAGGCTTTTTGATATCTGGCAGTTGTATCTTGTTACCTTTAAGTAAACATTCGAAGATGTCTTGAACATCGTCGTCATCGAAAGAGTATTCTTTCTTCGGCCGAGGAGGTCTCTGCTGTTGATTTGTTGGAGCTGGGGTAGCTTGGGTAGACATTACCTCTTGATTGTTGCTCTGGAGATTGACTTCGATAGTCTCTTTCCCTTTGCGATTGTTGGGTTGCGCACTATTGCTAGTACTTTGACTTGATTCTTTGGGAGTCATGTGTACCCCCAGACCTTTGAAAGTCTCAGCACTGACTTCGGCAGCTTTGGCATTGACGATGAAGGAAGGCCAATCTTGGAACTGAGTGGATCCTGTCCATATGCTGATGATTGGTAAGAGGTTCGACTTGCAAGTGTCGATAGTGACGACATCGGGAGTTCCGAGAGGCATTTTTAGAGCTTCTCTTCTGAATCTTTCAATGAAGCTCTCAGTGCTTTCATTATTTTTCTGTTTGATTCGTATAAGGACTGACATGGTCATGTCATTGATGCCTTCATAGAATCGTTCTAGAAACATCTGTTTGAACACGGCAAACGAAGTAATGCACCCATCAGGGAGACTTCGATACCATTCATAAGCGGTTCCTTTAAGACAACCAACAAATACCCGAGTAAGGAGGGCATCGCTCGGTTGCAGCTGATCAGTCATTACCTCAAAGTAATTGATGAACTGACTTGGGGAGATGGTCCCATCAAAGAAAGAGATGGTCAGAGGCTTGTATTTTGGAGGGTACGATACATCCTTCCATTGTATGGGGTAAGGCTGCTTGATACCTAATCTTTGTAAGCCGTCCTTTTGCTTGAATGCTTCGAATTGAGACCGAAGATTCTTCAACTCTTCAGTGACCGCTCCGGAAGATTGCGGTGTTGTTGCTTGTTGGGCATAATTGGGAGGTGGGACTGCAGCATATGTACCACCCCCAGCTCCGGACTGACTTGGAGTGGGCTGTACATGAACATTAGACTGTACCCCCAGAATAGTAGAAGGTTCCAGGTTTGGGGCAACAGGAGTATTTAATACCACTGGTGGTACTGTTTGTTGAACTTGCTGAGTTTGTTGCTGAGCTTGTATAAGAGTATGCATAGCAGTCAATATATCTGCCATAGCTCGTAACTGTTGTTCCAAAGAAGAAATCTTTTGTTCATGAGCCTCAGTGCTAGTCGAAGGTTCGTGATTGCCATCTACCATATAAGTGGTAATCATTCGAGGTATCGACGATGAAACAGTAATAAGACAGCGTATGCTAGTCATACTTCTCCAAAAGACAGCGTATCAAAGCAAATGCATTCAGAATGACTTCAAATGTACAGTCAACACACGTTCTCATGTGTCCTGTATTCGGTTACTCACTCATTCAGAAGTTATGCAATATGGCATTCATGCCATCAATCTCTCCTGGATATACTCTACTACTCTCAACCGTACTCCAACGTGTCTCCACCAAAATTCGTCACGCGTCCCTGCAGTTATGCACACGTCAAGTAACTGACTGAGCGTATGCCCAGATGTAGCACCCAGTTTCCCAAATAAGGATAATTTTAAAATTTTGTGTATATAATTATTTTAATAATAATATTTAATTCATGATATAATTTTTGGTGATTTTAAATTATTTTAAAATTATTTAAATCAATGACTTGTGGTTTTGACGTTTTGCTAGTGAAACCCTAGAGACTGTTTGACCTAAAGCCTAACCATGTGATTATGATATTTTAATATCATTTTTGGCCTAAGGATATTTTTGTATTTGACCTCTATGAATTATTTTGATATTATTTTATTATTCATGATATTGTTTTGGGGTTATTTGAGTCGGGTTCGAATTTCAACTCAATTCGACTTGAAACGGGGACCCGGGGATAGTTGACTCTAGTGGGACCCACACACTAGTTAGGCATCGCCCACATGATATTAATTTTAGTCCACATGATAGAAATATTTTAGTTAGAGGTTAGACTAATTATTATGGATAAGGTTAGTGTGATTAGAGACTTTAGAATGACTAATTTAGCCCCAACCAATTAGCCCTTTCCTAATACTCATAGAATAGGTTAGTGGGGGCATTTTGGACCTTACCATAATAGGACAAATAGCCTATATGACCAGCCACTTTGGGAGAGGATAGGCTCAAGTTCATTCATTATTCTCATCCACACTCTCTCTCTTGTTCTTCCCCAAATTCCTAGAGAGCAATCCCTAGCAATTTCTCCACCAAATCCTTCCATTTTGCCACCAAATCTTCTTCTTTCCTTCTCCATTCTAGCCAAGGAGGAAGCTACCCAAGTTTGGGAGGATTCGGAGCTCGTTCGTGTCCTTTTGGAATCTCTACGTGTCAGTGTCGCTCCGGGAAGGCTTTTCTTCGATTCGATCTACCGGAAGGTATAAATCCCTTCTCCTTTTCATTTCCTCATACATATAGGTCTATTTTAAACCCATAGGAATGATCCCCACGGTTGTATCTCCATTTGTGTCCATTTTGTGTCCATTTGGAGGTCATAGGAGTGTCCTTTGTGTTGTGAATGTGTTCATGTTACATATATATATTTATATATATATATATATATATATATATATATATATATATATATATATATATATATTTATATATATATATATATATTGTAATGAGAGTGTATCTATATTTATATATGTAATAAATGGTTCATGATGATTATATAATCAAGTTTGTGAGTGTGGTTCCTCATATTATTATTGCTATTATTATTGTGGATAATTAGGATATATATTGTGTATTCTTTTGGCTCAAACTATCTAAATTCGTCATGATTTTTATCCACGTTTTTAATTTCAGCCCTAACTTAGAAATGTCATAACTTCTAGCTCAAAGTTCGGTTTAATCTTCCATTTTTTTAAAAGAAGTGTATTGAAGTTAGCTTTCCAAAAACATGTATTAATAGGCCTAATTCTTTCTGTAACTTTCTGGAGAATTATTTGAGTGTCAGCTGTACGAAAGACAAACGTGTTCTCAGTGTTTTCGCGATTCCGGGAGTTTCCGGAAACGAAAACGCGATCCGTTTAAAGTTTCGGAAAGCTAACACATAGATCTATAACATACTTTAATCCTAAATTTTAATTCATGCTGAAATGGTACAGTATTGATTATTAGTAGGAGTTACTATTCGACATATGCATTTTGTGCACCCTTGTGTGTAATATAATGTTCTATTTGATTTTAACCCATGTTAATGTATATATATTATGTAATTAAATAGAGAATACAAGCATAAGTAAATGGTTAAATAAATGATGTATGAGGTGTAAGTATCCTATCTAATGTAAGCATGTATAAGTATGGCTTGTAATGAATATGTAGGTTCCATAGTATGTAATGTATGGTGCATATAGTAGTGCAAGAGAATAAATAAATGATGAATGAATGCAAGCATGAATGTAATGTAATAATAGATGTAATGTATGCAATATACAAGTTAATGAGATATAATGTTCTATGATAACACAAATCCTATATTACCTCATGTACCCCCTTACACTATGTTGACACTATCACACTTGACACATTGTTCACTTCCACTTTGACACTCTTTGATATGTATACACTATGTATGCCCATTTAACCTTCACTTGACCCTTTGCCATGTTCACATACACACACATAGCCTCTTAAATAAGTATTTATGAATATAGTTAACTTAGCTATGTATGTATATTATATATATGTTAGCATATTGTGTTGTAATATATAAGTTTATATAACCATTTGAAATGCCATGATTATAGACCTAATGTTGAATACCAATATATACATGTGTATATATGTGTAGACATATATAGTTTAAAGTAATAGATTACCTAGTGTATATCGAATGTGAATTCTTGCCTATTTGAGTATTGAATAATTGCATGCTATATAGAGTTGGGTGTATGTTGGCTTGTATAGCCTTGTATTGATGTGTGCTTGCTAGGATAGTCTTGGTTAGGTCTAGTAAGACTTACTGGGTTAGGACATGACCTAGTTTGACTAGTGCAGTTGACCAGAGTTGACCGAGGGTTGACTTTGGCCTAGTTTGACCTAGATTCATGTAGAATGCATTGTAGTGCTTTATATTACCCTTCTGGACATGTAGTGACTTGTACTGTTCTATAGGAGACAGACACCACTCCTCGGACAGTATATTCTCTTCAGACACTCAGGCTATCAGGCGAGTACATTCTCTGATCATTTCATATCCTGCTTAGAATTATTTCCTGCAGTAGATTACTTTACTTGTACTGTCACGTTGGTTACACGGATTGGTACTATATGGATCCTTTCTTGAGATGTTATCCTTAGGGAGCATCGAGTACTCTATGTTCTGTGCGTTTCACTTTCATAGCGTATCATATGCTTCTTGGTTCTTTGATCACTTACGACATGTACCCTCATGATCGTAGAGTCTTCCTGGAATCTTACACTGTTGGGTTACCCCCAGAATCTCCATTTTTATGGGACTTACACTGTTGGGTTACCCCCAGAATCCCCATTTTTATGGGACTACTATGTATCACCTTCGGGGTCTACCACCCTTCGGGGGCTTATCACCTTCGGGGTCTATCACCTTCGGGGTCTGTTACATAGCATCATATAACATAACCTGGCTGGATCCTTGTGTATTGATTGGGGGTACGGGGGGGAGTATTACATGTTCATATTGTACTCTGACTCACTAGTCACTTCTAGTTCCCTATGTATAGTAGATATTTCTATTACAGTTCTCTCTCTGTTTACATACTGTTTTCTTTCAGTACTTGTATCTTACTTTACTGCATGATTATATTTTCTAACCTGCTATGATCTATTGAGATGTATTGTACTCGCTCCAGTCCTGACTGGACTTGTTGATAAATTTTACAGATAGCCTGGAGGTGCCTGCTAGCCTAGAGGAGACACATTAGAGGTTGTTTAGGTAGTTATTTTATTTTGTCTGGAGTTGTATTTACTTTGTGGATTACTGTATCTGTATTGGAGTTTTGAGATGTATTTCTGGGTTTATGTATCTTAGACACTTAGACTTCTATCTCCTGTATTTCTTTTGGATTTCATGTTTTATCTATCTTCCTTTAGGCTCTACCTTAGATGTGATTGAGTTTACATTATGCTATGTCACCCCCATTCGGGGAGTATAAACTGTTTAGTCTTATACTGTTAGATGCATTGAGACCTAGGACAGCGTTCTACCGCCGACACTGCGGCGTAGGCTGGGCGTTGTTACGTTCTCGTGCCCTAACTCTAGGGTACGGGTCGTGACACCAGAGCAGTTATCCAGAACTCTATAAAAGAGAGTTTCTCCACCTTCAACAGACACCACATTCAATTCAGAGAGAACAGAGAGATTGCCCAGTTGCTGTCCAAGTTCTTCGAGGTCCGAGCCTTCTTCATCGCATCGTCCAAGGGATAAAGTGATCGTCTTCTAGATCAGATTCCTACAGTTGTAATTTTCTCAGAAACACAATAAATAAATAGAATTTATTTATGGAAAACAAATGGATCGGGAAAGTCGGTACCGAGGAGGATGTCAAGTTCGTCTCCGAGATCCTACAGTTCAGAACCTTGGCTTAGAACCATAATGAAACTATTCTAGGTGTGCTAGTTACAATCTTTAGAAGTAGACCCTAGTCAGGTTTTAAGTTATTTAATAATCTACCGGAAATCTAGCGTCGCAATCTACGTTCGTTATCATTTTAATTAAATAAGTCGGTTACTGATTAATTGGAAAAAATAGCAATTACCGGTTAATCTGGAAAACTTTGTATTTTTATATCATATGTATAAAACTACATTTTTCTTTTAGTGATAAAACATGGACTTCGTTATCTTACCAATATTTTATTCAAGTTAATTTATCGTAAAAAACCTGATTAATTTTATACAAAATAATTAATACCCAAATTATAATTACGCGTCTAATAACGAAAACCAACTCAGAAAAGAAAGTAAAAACCTAAACTACACAATACAGGGTCACAGCAAAATAAAATAGAAAACTGGGCTTATGCCCTTTACAAATTTTTACATAAATTAATTAATCATCTAGGCGAGCTCTGAGTGCCGCGAACGGTCCAAACAGTAGGCCGAAGCCCTGCACCAAAAATACTAACAGCCAGTACCAGTTCTAAAAATAATTATAAATATAAATATAGTTGTAAAAATGCGTCTCAGACTTGGTCCCTATGTCATGTTGCTGGCTAGCGCCTCAACGTACAGGAACCCTGTAGCGTTTGTGCTTCGCCGAGGCTCATTCGACCGATATGGTCGTCGCCTAACTGGTGATACAAAAATCCATAAAATTCGAAAACCAGCAAATCCAATCTATAAATTATTTTGCAAAGACCGGTTTTCTTTTGAAAATAGGTTTTACTCAAATTCCTAATTTTATACGAAAATCCCTTTAAAATATTTTCTCGAAAATTTTGGCAGCATTTCCTCTGTATTTGGGACAACCCAATCCTGGGAAAAATACTAACCCAACATCAATGACTGTGTCCAAACCAGGGAACACCAAAAATCCCACCAACAGTAATTATCCAACCCGAAAACACATCACAATTATATATAGCCAAAAACCACAGAATAATCCCAGAATAAATGCGGAAATCCCGAAATAAAGTTCGGGAAACCGAAAGCCACAGAACCGAATCATTCTGAAATAGGATTCAGAAATTCCGAAACTACCATCGCCTAAACCGAATCCCGTAACGGGATCGGGGACCGTATCATCGTCGACACTAAAGTAGGGACACGGGAACACGAGATATTCCTTGGGTTGCTCGGCTAGAGCTCTCAGATGATAATAGGAAAAGAAAACCACGTTCCCGCGGACTCGAGAAAGTCCCAAACTCGCGGACATCAGCGGAAATCGTCGGAACAGCACTGTTGGAAACAGCGGGGCGTACGCGGGCTGAGCGCTCGGCCGGGGCTGGACGGAGCGGGGTCGGGACGGCGCTGGAGGGCGCGTGCGGCTGGGTCGGGCGCGGACAGCTGCAGAATCGGCTGAAAAAGCCGCTGGAGGCCGAGGGGTTGGCCGGAAAGGGCCGGGGGCGAGCGGGAGAGGGCGGCGCCGGGTTTAGGGCACGGCGGAGGCTTCGCTGGACAGGACGCGGGGCGGAGACGCGGGAGGTGGCGCCGGAGGGCGCGCGGGCTTGGGCGCCGAAGCTGGCCGGGGCGCGGCCTCGGGGCGCGCGGGCGGAAGGTGGCGCCGAGCGGAGATCGAGGCCGAGAGAGGTGGCGCCGTGCGAATTTGGATGCGGACTCGAAAGTGGTGCTCGGGTTGAGGGCTCTGGAGAGGGAAAGAGGAGAGTGAGAGAGAGAGAGGAATTTATGAAGAATAATGAGAGTGAAGGGGAGAGGTGCTGGGAGTGGGTTTAAGAAGGAGGGGGAATGAGAATGAGTAGAGGGAGAGGAGTGGTTAGGAGAATAAGGGGAGAGTGGAATTAGGGGGTTGGCTTGGTCATGGGAGACCAAGCCAGATGGGTTTTTTTTTTTAATAGATATTAAATATATAATCAGAATTTAAATGAAGGAAGAAGAATGGGTTCGGAACTGGGATCATGTTCGAGTTCGGGGTCGGTGTCCGGACTCGGGGTCGGTGTCCGGACTCGGGGTCGGACTCCGGGCACAGGATCAGGGACAGGGCCACAATCAAAAATCAATGATAATTTTAAAAATAATATCTTTTTCTAATTCTGACTAATAAATAATAATAATAATAATAATAACTAAACAAAATTACTACAATCCAATAATTAATAAATTCCAAAACTCTGGGTTTCACAATCTTCCCTCCTTAGAAAATTTTGTCCTCGAAATTAAAGGCAGGGTTAGGGGTTATCTCAAGTTTCAAGCAGTTACGAATACTGCTCCCATATCTCGTCTTCTCGCTCCTAGGTAGACTCGCCTGGTGAGTTGTGCCACCACATAACTCTGACTATCGGCGTCACAGAGTTTCTGGTTCTCTTCTCTCCTCTGTCCAATATTGTCACTGGCTTCTCTGACACTGTGAGGCTGGGTCCAATTTCCAGCTCCGAATGGTCCATGATGTGGCTCGGATCCGGGATGTAGCGTCTCAGCTGCGAAACGTGGAAGACGTTGTGGATGCCTTCGAGACTTGGGGGTAGAGCACCCGATAAGCCACTTCTCCAATCATGTTAAGTACTTCAAAAGGACCAATATACCTGGGGCTTAGTTTTCCTGCTCTGTCGAAACGGATGGTTCCTCTGGTAGGGAAGATCTTCACGAACACACTGTCACCTTCTTCAAACTCCAACGGCCGTCGGCTGCTATCGGCCCAATGCTTCTGTCTGTCCTGGGCAATCCTGAGCTTGTCCCTAATCATCTTTACTTTTTCTGCTGTATCGGTCACTATCTCAGGTCCAAGCAATACTCGTTCTCCTACGTTGTCCCAAGCAAGTGGAGTGCGGCAACGACGTCCATAAAGTGCCTCGAACGGAGTCATACCGATGCTAGCTTGGTAGCTGTTGTTGTAAGAGAACTCCACCAAGTGCAAATGGTCTTCCCAAGACCCTCCAAATTCTAAGACGCAAGATCTCAGCATGTCTTCTAGCGTCTGGATTGTTCTCTCCGATTGTCCGTCAGTCTGGGAATGGTAGGCGGTGCTGAACTTCAATTGCGTTCCCAAACTGTCGTGCAAGCTCTTCCAGAAGTGAGAGGTGAACCTGGTATCCCTGTCAGATATGATACTTATCGGAACTCCATGAATCTGGTAGATGTACCGCATGTACAGTGCCACCAACTTCTCAGTGGATAGACTCACCTTGAAGGGAATAAAGTGGGCTGACTTCGTCAGTCGGTCCACGATAACCCAAATGGCATCCTTCTCTCCTTGGGATCGAGGCAGTCCCGACACAAAGTCCATCGTCAAGTGTTTCCATTTCCACTCCGGGATGTCTAGTGGCTGCAACAGTCCTGCTGGTCTCTGTCTGCTAGCTTTCACTTGTTGACAAATTAAGCATCTAGCTACATACTTGGATACGTCCTTCTTCATTCCGTACCACCACACTATAGTACGCATATCCCGATACATTTTGTTGGCTCCTGGATGTATGGAATACTGCGACTGGTGCGCTTCTTGTATCAGCTCGTTCCTCAGTTCGCTAGTTGGTACGCACAGCCTCGTACCATGCTTCAGTGCTCCGTCACTGGCGATTGAAAATCCTTCAAGTGTTTCTGCCAGCACTTGATCTCTGAGTTTGCAAAGCGTTTCGTCTTGAAATTGTGCCTCCTTGACTCTGTCTATTAGACTTGAACGCACTTGCAACTGCATCATTGATGAATCAGCTCCTGGTACAATGGCTTCTTTTTCCAGTTTCTTCATTTCCTCTGCGGACAGTACAATCTTCAGTCCAAGCTTTTCCATGTCCTCCAGCAAATGACGCTCCTTGGTCAAGAACATTGTCATCGGGTATCGACTAAGTGCATCTGCAACAACATTAGCCTTATCCGGATGATACTGCAGGTTGATGTCAAAATCTTTCATCAGTTCTAGCCATCGTCTCTGTCGCATGTTCAGCTCCTTCTGAGTGAAAACATATTTAAGACTTTTATGGTCTGTAAATATTTCTACTCTCTCTCCATAAAGGTAGTACTTCCACAGCTTCAATGCAAATATCACCGCTGCAAGCTCCAAATCATGCGTGGGATAGTTCTTCTCATGAGTCCGTAATTGCCTAGATGCGTAAGCAATTACTTTTTCGTGTTGTTGAAGAACGCAGCCCAATTCCTTACCGGAAGCATCACTGTAAATTGAGAAACTGCCGGTACCTGAGGGTAGCGCAAGTATCGACGCCGTTGTAAGCCTCTTCTTCAGTTCCTCAAATGCTGACTGGCAAGCTTCAGACCAAACAAATTCTTTGTTCTTCCTAGTTAGCTTCGTCATTGGCTCAGCAATCCTGGAGAAATCATTTACAAACTTCCAGTAGTAGCCAGCTAAGTCCAAGAAACTTCTGATTTCTGCAACTGAACTTGGTGCAGTCCACTTCTCAATAGCAGCTATCTTCATTGGATCCACCGAAATTCCTTCTTCTGTGACAACATGGCCAAGAAAATCCACTTTGTCTAAGAAGAATTCACATTTAGATAGCTTACCATAGAGCTTCTCCTTCCTTAAAGTTCCCAGAACTTTCCTCAGGTGCTCTTCATGCTCTTCTTCAGTCTTCGAGTAGATCAGAATGTCGTCGATGAAGACAACAACAAACTGATCCAGATATTCATGGAAGACCTTGTTCATAAGGTTCATGAATACTGCAGGGGCATTCGTCAGTCCAAATGGCATGACCAAAAATTCATACTGTCTATATTTGGTGTTGAACGCCGTCTTTGGAATATCCTCCTTCCTGACCTTGATTTGATGATAGCCAGACCTGAGATCTATCTTCGAAAATACCTTGGCTCCACTCAGTTGATCAAACAGGTCGTCGATCTGGGACAGAGGGTACTTGTTCTTGATGGTGATGTTGTTCAGCGCCCGATAATCAATACACATCCGCACGGTTCCATCCTTCTGAGGCACGAACAAAACTGGTGCTCCCCAGGGTGAAGCTCCATCTTTGATAAATCCCTGGGCCTTCAGTTCGTCAATCTGATCCTTCATCTCCTTTGCCTCCTTAGGTTTGACTCTGTAGCATCCCCGAGAAATAGGGGAAGAGCCGGGTACTAGGTCGATAGTGAATTCCACACCTCGATCTGGCGACAATCCTGAAAGACTATCTGGAAAGACGTCCATGAATTCTGCTATGATAGGGTGAGGAGGCCCGGGTTCTTCGATGATAGAGGAGTAGGTAATACTCTTCATGTCTTCCGGAGCTCAAGAGATTTCAAACTCCGGTTCTCCTGGTGGGCTGAAGATTACACATCCTCTGTGACAATCTATCAGCGCATGCTGCTCACTTAACCAGTCCATCCTTAGGACTACATCATAGTTGGGCAAGGGCATCACAAGTAAGGGTGTTAAGAATTTGTGGCCTGAGATAGTGATGGGACAGTTACAAGCCTCGGTGATGGGTATGGGTCCACCACCGGTCATAACTCTACTAATCATCTTGCTAAGTCCCGTATCTAGGTGGTGTGCAGAAATAAACTTTGATGATATGAAACTGTGTGATGCACCCGAATCAAATAATGCTAGAGCAGGATGTGAAAACACATAAATGGAACCTGTGATGACATCATCGGTGGGTTCCTGCTCTGGTTCTTACTCGTCTGTTGCTAGGGCAAAAGCTTGCCCGGTCTTCTACTGATGTTGCCCGAATCGTTGTTACTGAGTGGGTAGGGAAGCTCTTTGCTGAGTTGCTCCGGTCCGATTGAATGTTGTGGGGCAGTCCCTCACTTGGTGGGTGGCAGACCCACAAACTAGGCAGTGTCCCAGTTTCTTCCTGCAGATGCTCGCCTGATGTCCTGGCCTCTTGCAGTAGTCGCAGACAGGGATCTGCTTCTGAGGCGTTCTGTCACTAGTCCTTGCCTGATGGTGTTGCTGCTGGTGGTGTGAAGGCCTGTTGTTGTTGTTGTTGGGCCTCTTCTGGTTACCTTGAAAGTTGCTAGTTCCATGATACTCCCTTTTTGAACGAGAAGGTTGGCTCTTCTCTACGTCCTGAGCTCTTATCAGAATCTTCTCGTATGTTTTGGCGCCGCCTGCGATCACAGGGGTGCGAATTTCTTCCCTTAGTCCATACCTGAATCTCTCAGCATGATCCTTGGGGTCAGCAACCAAGTTCTTGGCAAAGCGGCTAAGTCGGTCGAACTCTGTTGTATACTCTCCAACCGTCATGTTCCCTTGCTTCAGATCCTGGAACTGTCTTTCCATCTCCCGTAACTCTGATGTTGGGAAGAACTTCCTGCGGAACAGCCTCTTGAAGGTGTCCCAGTCAAGCTGCTTGTCCTGGAGTCGGGGTTCATTCTGGTACCAGGTGCTTGCCACATCTTGCAGCTGGAGTCCTATTGCTTCGGTCTTGAGGTCCTCTGGGAGTCGAGCGACGCTCAAGAGACGCTTCATGCTGTCGAGCCATTCGTCGGCGTAGATGATTCCCTCGGTTCCTTTGAAAGGTCGAGGGCCCTGCTTCTTGAAACTCTCTATATCTCCGACCTTCACATAATAATACGTCTCTTATAAAATGAATGGCCCTAATGATACATAAATTAACCCTTAGATTTATGTTTACCTTAGCAGGCCTTAGTTCCGATTGAGCTGTTCCTCCTCTCTCGAGGGCAGCCATAGCCACGTTATGGGCATTCTCCATGCCTTCTCTCATGATCACGGTCTGCTCGCGATGGGCTTCTGCTTGGGATGCGGTCTGTTCACGATGAGCTTCAGCTTGGGCTCTCTGGGCCTCCAGTACTCCTCGTAGTAGGCCTACGAGCTCGATGGGGTCCACCGGTACTGGTGGGGCAACTGGTGCGGGCACTACCGCAGGGGACTGCGGCTCAGTCCGGGGAAGCGCAGGTTCTGCCGTTTGCGCTGTAGTAGCGTAAACGGGACGGGGTGCTGGTGCAGCATGCGGACGGTCAGTCAGCTGCAAAGGAGGAGGGTCCCGACGTGCTTGAGGAGGTGGGGTGTGATTGGTAGATGACACCTCATCTTCAGCAGGTCCGGAACAAGTGGTCTTTCCTTTGGCCATACTCTGGAAGGTTTAGGATGCAAACATAAGCAAGGTATCCTACCAGTCTATAATCAAACAAAAATATTTATATATATAATTCGGACCTATGTTGTGACAAATCAATGTTCTAGTGTTCTAATTATTTCTAGATATGTTTTCCTAAGTTGTTGTTTTCAAGGACCTGCATGGGCCACCACTAAAAACATGTCACGACCCGATCCCAAATTATTGGTCGAACCGGATCATGCTCAGCCTGCACCGTTGTGAGACGGCGGTAGTAAGCTGTTCTATATGCAGGTATTCACAACAACATCTATACATTTGTCACAACTCGATTATACGAAAATTTTAAAACTTTTATTCAATAATTGAAAAGTACAGCTGGAAATGAAAGAACTGAAATAAAGTGCTGAATTCAAATTAACAAAACTCCAGAACAATAAAACTAGAAAAACTGGAAACGACTAGCTAAGCGGTCGGCTCGTCGGCCTCAGGTCCTGCATCCTCCAAGGGGGACTCTGGCAACACCACAGGATACAAAACCGGATCATAGTAGCTATTGTACAATAGCTCAGCATCCTCAAGGTCACCTAAAAATGTTGTCTCCAGTCAGGAGGGAGCAAGTACGAATATGTATCTCATATTTCAAGTAATAATGGAAAAGTGCAGGCTAAACAGTTGAAACAATATTTTCCAACAATTTAACAATTAAAAATAATGTGATTTGAATGTGTAATCGTCTATGATCGGCTTGGGTTATACAATAGCGTCCTAGCGACGTGATACGGCTTATCCCCGTGTGTAAGAGGGGTAAGCTCGCACAATATGCAATATGAGGGATATTGGCCATAAACGATACACTATTCCCCCAATTCCCACAATCAATATCAATCAATATCTGAACCCTAGGAGAGGGTTCCGTGTAGCAATGTGGTTTAAACATGCAGCTAGACAATTACTAAATAAAATACAAGGAAACATAACCGTAACTTGCCTCTATTAATTGACTGGATCGGGAAAGTCGGTACCGAGGAGGATGTCAAGTTCGTCTCCGAGATCCTACAGTTGAGAACCTTGGCTTAGAACCATAATGAAACCATGCTAGGTGTGCTAGTTACAATCTTTAGAAGTAGACCCTAGTCAGGTTTTAAGTTATTTAATAATCTACCGGAAATCTAGCGTCGCAATCTACGTTCGTTATCATTTTAATTAAATAAGTCGGTTACTGATTAATTGGGAAAAATAGCAATTACCGTTTAATCTGGAAAACTTTGTATTTTTATATCATATGTATAAAACTACATTTTCTTTTTAGTGATAAAATATATAATTCGTTATCTTACCAATATTTTATTCAAGTTAATTTATCGTGAAAAACCTTATTAATTTTATACAAAATAATTAATACCCAAATTATAATTACGAGTCTAATAACGAAAATCAACTCAGAAAAGAAAGTAAAAACCTAAACTACACAATACAGGGTCACAGCGAAATACAATAGAAAACTGGACTTATGCCCTTTACAAATTTTTACATAAATTAATTAATAATCTAGGCGAGCTCTGAGTGCCGCGAACGGTCCAAACAGTAGGCCGAAGCCCTGCACCAAAAATACTAACAGCCAGTACCAGTTCTAAAAATAATTATAAATATAAATATAGTTGTAAAAATGCGTCTCAGACTTGGTCCCTATGTCATGTTGCTGGCTAGCGCCTCAACGTACAGGAACCCTGTAGCGTTTGCGCTTCGCAGAGGCTCATTCGACCGATATGGTCATCGTCTAACTGGTGATACAAAAATCCATAAAATCTGAAAACCAGCAAATCCAATCTATAAATCATTTTGCAAAGACCGATTTTTTTTTTCAAAATAGGTTTTACTCAAATTGCTAATTTTATACGAAAATCCCTTTAAAATATTTTCCCAAATTTGGGCAGCATTTTCTCTGTATTTGGGACAACCCAATCCTGGGAAAAATACTAACCCAACATCAATGACTGTGCCCAAACCAGGGAACACCAAAAATCCCACCAACAGTAATTATCCAACCCGAAAATACATCACAATTATATATAGCCAAAAACTACAGAATAATCCCGGAATAAATTCGAAAATCCCGAAATAAAGTTCGGGAAACCGAAAGCCACAGAACCGAATCATTCTGAAATGGAATTCGGAAATTCCGAAACTACCATCGCCTAAACCGAATCCCGTAACGGGATCGGGGACCGTATCATCATCGACACTAAAGTAGGGACACAGGGACGCGAGATACACCTTGGGTTGCTCGACTAGAGCTCTCAGATGATAATAGGAAAAGAAAACCACGTTCCCACGGACTCGGGAAAGTCCCAAACTCGCGGACAGCAGCGAAAATTATCACGCCCCAGAACCAGAATACTGGAGAGCGGGGGAATGACTCAGCCAGCTACGTATTACGGGTAGATGAATACCGTATAATACGATCAATGCTGTCTAACCAGACGAGGGGGTGCATACTACATAAAAGTCTTACTATGGTCATTACACATCTATTGTCTCAATCATTCAAACAAGAAACAGAAATAGAGAACATGTAAGATAAAGCAGTAAGGCGTCCCAAATGCTCAGTCAAAATGTTCTTGAGATCTGGCTTTACAAAACATAGCCAGATGATATAGCAAGTATACACAATTGTTATCAGCTGCAGTCTGACTTAATTTCAATTATGCAAAAGTAAGTACAAGACAATCCGACTAACATGTCGGTACCAAACGGCAAGGTATAAAGTAGATAACAAAACGAGTGGTGAAGTTAAGGAACCCACTCGAGTCCTCCTGCGATCATTCCTCTAGTATTGACCATCCTGGAGGTAGAAGTAAGCTGGATCCTCGGGAACCGGCTCTAAATCTGGCCATGCAAAACCAGAGAGATTAGACCTCTAATAGCAAGTACCACAAGGGAGCACGACTTGAGAACTAAAACTAGTAATATGAAATATGATAAATAGATCTCTGCTTGCTACTAGGATTCACATAACATCACGACACTTCGAACCAACCTCCCAACCAAACAAGGACAGAAGTTGGCCCGTCATGTCCTGACATTCTGATCATCCCAGTTAAGTAACAGAGTAGGTACAGTACACAAACAAATCATCTTGAACGGCCAATCAACTACTACGGCTTGCTATTGTGAGTCCCAAGTTATCCTGGAATTTATGCAATAGGGATTCCTCAGTTCTTACTATGTGCAAGCAAGGCTAGTCTATCCAATCAATCAATTGCGCCAATCATGTAGTTAGACGAGTCCCAGCGGGACGCCCGCCGTTAATATAGCATGTACAATAATATAAGCAGATACTGTTCCCTGCCCATGTGACAGATTTACAGTATCTGTGGGAACCAGCCGGCCCGTCGGGCACTTAATAGTCCCAAGGGGGCTGCCATGTACGAACTCGGGAATCCATTCTCTCCATGCCATCATTATTTTATTTAACTTAATAGTCTCTACGTTGAGTGAAGTTCCATGCCGTGGATCATGGTCATTCAAATGAGTACTTTCGTACGGGGTACGATATGCACAACTCTACAACGATACCCGTGCGGCTAGGTTGTAGGTTTTACATAGCGTGATGCAACAATCAAATCTGACCATGGAGTAATCATGCCTTGACCATAAAGTACACATGCTGTT
Organism: Iris pallida; assembly: GCA_029216955.1. Classification (NCBI taxonomy): domain Eukaryota; kingdom Viridiplantae; phylum Streptophyta; class Magnoliopsida; order Asparagales; family Iridaceae; genus Iris; species Iris pallida. The sequence continues at coordinate 3,335,923 of JANAVB010020600.1, read as the reverse complement.
TTTGTAAAATAAATAAATAATTTGAAGCCTGCATGTGCCTGTATGCCAATATTCGGGATTGGCTAATCGAGTACAATAGTTCATTACATGAACGTGTCTCATTCATTTCATTCAATAAGATGACTAGCCAGTCTCTTAGTTCCAACTAGGAACGCATGATCAATTTTAGTCAAGATAACCATTATCATCAATGGTGATAAGGCATGAAAGTCAAATAGTATTCAGTGGAGTCGAGTCTACGACTCTCAGGGTTTAATTTCAGTCAATCGGGGTATCTATAGCTCAATTCACGACACATGGTACATCCCACGTAATAATCTATATTTAACAGAAATATCAACATATCATGATTATATCAAGTTTATACAAAAAGGCGTAAGGATATAAAATGGACGTTAAACATCTAATAAGATATCAATATACAGGGCTATAGAAGATCCAGGGTAAGCAGGCTACTCTCATGTCAGCCTACGCTCATGTCAGCGTACGCTCAGGTCAAGCTACGCTCAAGCCAGCGTACGCTCAGGTCAAGCTAGCGTATGCAAGTCTACGCTTCCAAAAGGCAGCATATGAACTCCATACGACTCCTTACTATCCAAGCTAGCGTACGCAAGTCATACGCTCCCAAAAGGCAGCGTATGGACTCCATACGACTCCTTACTATCCAAGCTAGCGTACGCAAGTCATACGCTCCCAAAAGGTAGCGTATGCACTCCATACGACTCCTGACCATCCAAGTCAGCGTATGCATGTCATACGCTCCCAAAAGGTAGCGTATGAACTCCATACGACTCCTGACCATCCAAGTCAGCGTATGCATATCATACGCTCCAAAAAAGGTAGCGTATGAACTCCATACGACTCCTGACCATCCAAGTCAGCGTATGCATGTCATACACTCCCAAAAGGTAGCGTATGCAAGACATACGCTTCCAAAAGGTAGCGTATGGACTCCATACTGCGCTGCGCTAAAGAGCGCGCACAGCTCAGTGACGCAAACTAAAAAGCTAGCATACACTGCTCACTGTCTTTTCCAAACAGCAAGAACTCTATGTTGCACCCCAAAGCTTCAAAAGTCCATAACTTGGTCAAAATAAGTCCGAATCCAACTTTGCAAAGGTCAAAATTGGGTAGAATAAACTTCTCTACAACATGGAACCATCAGAACTTGCAAACAAAGAAGTTTGATAGATCAAAACTACCAAACTCCGAAAATAACTCATTTCTAGATCTACAAAAATTAAGACTTCGAAATGAAAAATGCTAAGTTCTAAACTTTCTTAGGATCATGAGAGGAAGATAAATAAACTATAAAAACATGGGTTCTCATGTGGAGCAAGTTGTACTTGCCTACGGTTTGGTAGTGGAGAGAGTAATGAAGAAGAAGAAGAAGAGGAGTAATAGTGAGAATGTGAGTTTATGAGGAGAGAGAATGGAGAGGGTGGCTTTAAATATGGAAGGGGTGGTAGGTGGGAGCTAATGGATCGGGTCCAATGGGTCGGGTTATAGGGGATCCAACCAAAGCCAACCCGAACCCAAATAAGCAAGACTAAGGCAGGGAATAAAAGCAGAAAATAAAATTACAGGAAGAAATACAGAAATAAAATTGCAGGAAATAAATTAGCATAAAAATTAAAGAGCAGCTAATTAATTAACATGAAAATTTAAAGAGCAGATAATAGAATTACAGAAAAATAAAGTGCAGAAAATAAAATGCAGGTAATTAATTAACATGAAGTTATAGGAATTTAAATACAGGATACTACATGATAAATATTAAATAAATACATAATAAATACTAAATAAATATACATGAGTTGTACATGTAATAAAATACACATTCTGGGAACGGGGAGTGACATCTCTACCCTCCTTAGAAAAATTCCGTCCTCGGAATTTTAAATCCAAGCAGGATAGAAACATCGGGGCTAAACTAATCTAAGTACAAGCAATTCAATAAAGCAATCATTTTACAATGTCCTTAACAAGTAACATATCTATACTTAACAATCTACGATATTAAGCAATTCTACCCATAAGGTGATAAGCATGAGGAATCAAGACAATCAAGGTACACAGAAAAAGATATACCTTGTGAGTCAAACAGATGTGGATACCGTGATCGGATATCATCCTCACGTTCCCACGTTGACTCTCCCAAAGAGTGATGACCCCAAGCAACCCGGACAAGGTTAATTGTTCGATTCTTGAGTATCTTCTCTCTTCGGTCCAAGATGGACACAGGCTGTTCCTCGTAAGACAGGTTGGTACCAACAACCAGTTCTGAATAATCGAGGATATGGCTGGGGTCCGATACATACCTTCACAATTGAGATACATGAAATACGTCATGTACCTCTCGTAACGAAGGTGGAAGGGACAAACGATAAGCAACATCGCCTACCCTATCAAGAATAACAAATGGGCCTACGTATTGTGGGCTCAACTTCCCGCGAATGCCAAATCTAATGACCCCACGGGTAGGTGAGATCCGCAAGAACACGTGGTCCCCAACAAAAAACTCTAGCGGCCTACGATGCTGGTCCGCCCAATGACGATGTCGATCCTGCGCAACACGAAGTCGCGCTCTAATTCCTTTAATCACTTCAACTGTCTGAACAATCATTTCCGGGCCTAACATCTTCCTCTCCCCGATATCATCCCATGCTAGTGGCGACCTACACTTCTTACCATATAATGCTTCAAATGGCGCCATCTGGATACTGGCTTGATAACTGTTGTTGTAAGAAAACTCAACTAAGTGCAGGTGGCTTTCCCAAGATCCTCCAAAATCCAGAGTGCAAGCTCGCAACATATCTTCCAAAGTCTGAATTGTCCTTTCTGATTGCCCGTCCGTCTGCGGATGGTAAGCCGTGCTAAATCTTAACTTGGTACCCAGACTATGATGCAAGCTCTTCCAGAAATACGATGTGAAACGGGTATCTCTGTCTGACACAATACTGACAGGGACTCCATGCTGCCTGACTATCTGCTGCATGTACAACTCCGCCAACTTTTCTATAGATTGTCCTACTATGAAAGGAAGAAAGTGTGCTACCTTCGTAAGCCGATCTACTATCACCCAAATAGCATCCTTACCACTTGGTGATCTCGGTAAACCGGTCACAAAGTCCATTGTAATATGCTTCCATTTCCATTTCGGGATGGGAAGCGGTTGCAATAACCCAGCTGGCCTCTGCTGTTCTGCCTTTACTTGCTGACATATCAAGCAACGGGAAATAAACCTAGCTATCTCCCTCTTCATCCCGTTCCACCAGAAGTACTGCTTGATATCTTGGTACATCTTGGTCCCTCCAGGATGTATAGAATACTGAGAACTGTGAGCTTCTGTCATAACTTCCTGTCTGATACTCTACTAGGTACACATAGACGTAATCCAAACCTAAGCATACCATCTTTATGAATTTGCATCTCCTTTCTGAGTCCTGACTCACATTCTGCCCTAAGCTTCTGAATCCTTGGGTCCTGTGCCTGAGCTGCCTTGATCCTGCCTACCAAGTCGGATTGAACTTGTAGACTCGCCAGAATTCCTACATCACTAGGAAGTATAACTTCAATGCCCATCTCCTGAAGGTCTTCTAAGATGTGCTTCTGCGTTGTCAACATAAATGCGCCGTCTCTTCTGCTAAGAGCGTCTGCTACCACATTAGCCTTGCCTGGATGATACTGAAGCTCCATATCATAATCCTTGATCAACTCCAACCATCTTCTCTGCCTCATGTTCAGCTCCTTCTGAGTAAAGATGTACTTCAGACTTTTATGATCTGTGTACATTTCCACTCGGTCACCATATAAGTAATGCCTCCATAGCTTCAGAGCAAACACTACTGCCGCCAATTCCAGATCATGAGTTGGGTAATTCTTCTCGTGATCCCGAAGTTGCCTAGATGCATATGCTATCACCTTCCCATGCTGCATAAGGACACATCCAAGTCCTTTACCTAACGCATCACAATATACTGTAAAACCTCCGGGTCCAACTGGCAATGTAAGGATAGGCGCTGATATCAACTTCTGCTTCAGGTTCTCAAATGATGCCTGGCATTCTGCCGACCAGACGAATGGTACATCCTTCCGTGTCAAGCGGGTCATGGGTGCTGAAAGTCTTGTAAAATCTGACACAAACCTTCTGTAATATCCTGCCAATCCCAAGAAACTCCGTACATCAACTACGGTCTTGGGTACTGGCCAACTCTCTACTGCTTCTACCTTCTTGGGATCCACTGCTACTCCAGCTCCTGATACAATATGATCCAAAAATGAAATGTGATCCCCCCAGAATCTACACTTGCTGAGCTTGGCATACAACTGGTTCTCTCTTAGAACCTGCAACACTTTCCTGAGGTGGTCTTCATGCTCCTTTTCACTAGCAGAGTATACAAGAATGTCGTCGAGAAACACCACGACAAACTGATCTAAATATGGCATAAAGATGCGATTCATCAAATCTATGAATATAGCTGGAGCATTGGTCAAACCAAACGGCATTACTAAGAATTCATAATGCCCATACTTCGACCTGAATGCTGTCTTGGGGATGTCTTCCTTTCGAAGCCTCACCTGATGGTACCCTGAACGAAGATCTATCTTAGAGAAGACTCTGGCCCTGCTCAACTGATCAAATAAGTCGTCGATCCTGAGTAGTGGGTACTTGTTCTTTACTGTCACCGCGTTAAGCTTCCTGTAATCGATGCATAATCTGGATGACCCATCCTTCTTCCCTACAAGTACCACTGGTGCTGCCCATGGTGATATGCTAGCTTGGATGAACTTCTTTTCCTTCAATTCCTCTATGTGCTGATACACCTTGGCCTGCTCCGAATCCGCCATTCTGTAAACTCGATCTGATATCGGTTTAGTTCCAGGTGCCAATTCTATGCTGAACTCAATATCTCTAACCGGTGGTAGACCTGGAAGTTCTTCGGGAAACACGTCTAAAAATTCTTCAACTACCTTCGGAACTTGAACTTCTTCCATTGCTGTTACTTCTCCCTGCTCTTGCTGAGTTGCCTCTGACCTGACTAAGGTGAACCTCTCCATGCCTGGAATATTAAAAGATACACTCCCACTACGACAATCTATTGTCGCATGACTGTCTTTCAGCCAGTCCATGCCTAAGATAACGTCAAAATTTCCAACAGAAAATTCTATCAACCGGGCGGGTAAAGGATGCCCGCACACTACAACACTACATGCTAAACTAACTCTACTAACTCCCACGAGCCCATTACCAGTGAGTATATTCAACCTTCCTGGCAATGCCTCGAACTTCACTCCTAGTCGTGTCGCAAATTGTGCAGATATAAATGAGTATGATGCTCCCGAATCAAACAATGCTACTGCGGGATATGAGGCGACGAGAATGTTACCTGCCACAACATCTCCCGATGCTAATGCCTCCTCCAAGGACAGTGTGAATGCTTGCCCTCGACCTCCTTGCTGGTTCCCATGTTGTGGCCTAGCCTGGTGCTGCTGCTGGCCCCTTCCTTGATGATGCTGGAGTGGTCTATGCTGGTGTTGCTGCATCGGCGGTCCCTGCTGTCGATACATCTGAGCCTGCGAACGCTGTGCCAACGGCCTTACTGCCACTGCTGGTCCTCGATACTGTCCTGCCCCTGGTGCTGGCAGAGCAGGAAACTGCTGCCCTGGTCCTCCTGACCTCGAATTCATGGGACATGTGGTAATCCGATGGACTGGATTTCTACATATCAGACATAGTCCATTCAATGTCCGACACACATCTCTAGTGTGCCCCATCTTCCCACAATAAGTGCAGCCCGTCGGGGGTTGCTGGTTCTTCCTCTGTTGCTGCTGCTGCCTAGGTGGTGGTGCTGGCCCCCGTATCGCCACATCGTGGATACGAATGCCAGTGGATGGTGCTGTTGTTCGGGGCGCTGCTCCTCCTCCTCCTTCAATCTGACTGTGGGATCTCTTCTGACCCCCAGTCCTTACTGCAAGCCTCTGAATGGTGATCTCATGCCTTCGAGTCGCCGTCAATATCTCATCAAAAGTCTGGTAATTGTGCCCTTCTATCAATTGTAAGAGTTCAAGATGAAACCCTTGTTGAAACCTCATAGCCCTCTGGCGCTCCGTCGCTACCATCTCTGGGGCAAATCTACTCAATCTGCAGAACTCCGCTGCATAAGCATCTACAGTCTTGCCAGCCTGCCTGAGGCTGATAAACTTCCGTTGTAGCTCAAACTGCGTCACAACTCCATAATACTTCGTCTTGAACCTTGCAGTAAAATCGTCCCAAGCAACAGGACGTCTGATACCTACTTCCTCTGATTCCCACCAATCACGTGCGAGATCCTGAAGTAACAACTTCACCTGATCCACACGTTCTTCTGCCGGCACCTTAGCCGCCGTCAAAATAGCCTCAATATTCTTAAGCCATGCATCTGCTGAGATGGCATCCTCCGTGCCCTCAAAACGGCGGGGGTTGTACTTGCAAAACCTGGCTGACGCTCCTGAATCAGTCCTCGCTCCTCTTTCCAAAGCCGTCTGCAATCCTTGGTTGAGTAGCACATTCTGCTCTTGTAGCTGAGTGTGCATGCATTGCTGGGCCAACATCTGATGTTGCTGAGTAGCCATCATTCCTCTCATGATCTCCAGAAGGGCTGGTGTGTCCACTTGGGTAGGTGGAACTGTTGGTGGTGGTGGAACATCCGGATACTGCGATCCAGCTGCTGGTTCTACTATCACTTCTTCCTGGGTAGCCTCCTGAGGGGAGACTGGCCCTTGTTGCTGACCAACAGGGTCAGGTTGTCCATGTTGCTCTTGTTGTTGCTGTCCAGCTCTGACCGATGCGGACGAAGTGCCCCTAAGAAAAGGGACAAGAGAACAATCAAACAACCGGACATGAAGGATCAATGAAGTCAAAGGATACCGGAATGTCAAGCAAGGGTTGAGAACAACGAATCATGAGATCAAGGGGGAACACATGTGATTGAGACATTCTATAAATCAAAACACCCCACAAGTCTGAAATCAGACCTGCATGGGCCACCACTAAAACCTTGTCACGCCCCAGAACCAGAATACTGGAGAGCGAAAGAATGACTCAGCCAGCTACGTATTACGGGTAGATGAATACCGTATAATACGATCAATGCTGTCTAACCAGACGAGGGGGTACATACTACATAAAAGTCTTACTATGGTCATTACACATCTATTGTCTCAATCATTCAAACAAGAAACAGAAATAGAGAACATGTAAGATAAAGCAGTAAGGCATCCCAAACGCTCAGTCAAAATGTTCTTGAGATCTGGCTTTACAAAACATAGCCAGATGATATAGCAAGTATACACAATTGTTATCAGCTGCAGTCTGACTTAATTTCAATTATACAAAAGTAAGTACAAGACAATCCGACTAACATGTCGGTGCCAAACGGCAAGGTATAAAGTAGATAACAAAACGAGTGGTGAAGTTAAGGAACCCACTCGAGTCCTCCTGTGATCATTCCTCTAGTATTGACCATCCTGGAGGTAGAAGTAAGCTGGATCCTCGGGAACCGGCTCTAAATCTGGCCATGCAAAACCAGAGAGGTTAGACCTCTAATAGCAAGTACCACAAGGGAGCACGACATGAGAACTAAAACTAGTAATATAAAATATGATAAATAGATCTCTGCTTGCTACTAGGATTCACATAATATCACGACACTTCGAACCAACCTCCCAACCAAACAAGGACAAAAGTTGGCCCGTCATGTCCTAACATTTTGATCATCCCAGTTAAGTAACAGAGTAGGTACAGTACACAAACAAATCATCTTGAACGGCCAATCAACTACTACGGCTTGCTATTGTGAGTCCCAAGTTATCCTGGAATTTATGCAATAGGGATTCCTCAGTTCTTACTATGTGCAAGCAAGGCTAGTCTATCCAATCAATCAATTGCGCCAATCATGTAGTTAGACGAGTCCCAGCGGGACGCCCGCCGTTAATATAGCATGTACAATAATATAAGCAGATACTGTTCCCTGCCCGTGTGACAGATTTACAGTATCTGTGGGAACCAGCCGGCCCGTCGGGCACTTAATAGTCCCAAGGGGGCTGCCATGTACGAACTCGGAAATCCATTCTCTCCATGCCATCATTATTTTATTTAACTTAATAGTCTCTACGTTGAGTGAAGTTCCATGCCGTAGATCATGGTCATTCAAATGAGTACTTTCGTACGGGGTACGATATGCACAACTCTACAACGATACCCGTGCGGCTAGGTTGTAGGTTTTACATAGCGTGATGCAACAATCAAATCTGACCACGGAGTAATCATGCCTTGACCATAAAGTACACATGCTGTTTTTGTAAAATAAATAAATAATTTGAAGCCTGCATGTGTCTGTATGCCAATATTCGGGATTGGCTAATCGAGTACACTAGTTCCTTACATGAACGTGTCTCATTCATTTCATTCAATAAGACGACTAGCCAGTCTCTTAGTTCCAACTAGGAACGCATGATCAATTTTAGTCAAGATAACCATTATCATCAATGGTGACAAGGCATGAAAGTCAAATAGTATTCAGTGGAGTCGAGTCTACGACTCTCAGGGTTTAATTCCAGTCAATCGGGGTATCTATAGCTCAATTCACGACACATGGTACATCCCACGTAACAATCTATATTTAACAGAAATATCAACATATTATGATTATATCAAGTTTATGCAAAAAGGCGTAAGGATATAAAATAGACGTTAAACATCTAATAAGATATCAATATACAGGGCTATAGAAGATCCAGGGTAAGCAGGCTACTCTCATGTCAGCCTACGCTCATGTCAGTGTACGCTCAGGTCAAGCTACACTCAAGCCAGCGTACGCTCAGGTCAAGCTAGCGTATGCAAGTCATACGCTTCCAAAAGGCAGCATATGAACTCCATATGACTCCTTACTATCCAAGCTAGCGTACGCAAGTCATACGCTCCCAAAAGGCAGCGTATGGACTCCATACGACTCCTTACTATCCAAGCTAGCGTACGCAAGTCATACGCTCCCAAAAGGTAGCGTATGCACTCCATACGACTCCTGACCATCCAAGTCAGCGTATGCATGTCATACGCTCCCAAAAGGTAGCGTATGAACTCCATACGACTCCTGACCATCCAAGTCAGCGTATGCATGTCATACGCTCCCAAAAGGTAGCGTATGAACTCCATACGACTCCTGACCATCCAAGTCAGCGTATGCATGTCATACACTCCCAAAAGGTAGCGTATGCAAGACACACGCTTCCAAAAGGTAGCGTATGGACTCCATACTGCGCTGCGCTAAAGAGCGCGCACAGCTCAGTGACGCAAGCTAAAAAGCTAGCATACACTGCTCACTGTCTTCTCCAAACAGCAAGAACTCCATGTTGCACCCCAAAGCTTCAAAAGTCCATAACTTGGTCAAAATAAGTCCGAATCCAACTTTGCAAAGGTCAAAATTGGGTAGAATAAACTTCTCTACAACATGGAACCATCAGAACTTGCAAACAAAGAAGTTTGATAGATCAAAACCACCAAACTCCGAAAATAACTCATTTCTAGATCTACAAAAATTAAGACTTCGAAATAAAAAATGCCAAGTTCTAAACTTTCTTAGGATCATGAGAGGAAGATAAATGAACTATAAAAACATGGGTTCTCATGTGGAGCAAGTTGTACTTGCCTACGGTTTGGTAGGTGGAGAGAGTAATGAAGAAGAAGAAGAGGAGTAATGGTGAGAATGTGAGTTTATGAGGAGAGAGAATGGAGAGGGTGGCTTTAAATATGGAAGGGGTGGTAGGTGGGAGCTAATGGGTCGGGTCCAATGGGTCGGGTTGTAGGGGATCCAACCAAAGCCAACCCGAACCCAAATAAGCAAGACTAAGGCAGGGAATAAAAGCAGGAAATAAAATTACAGAAAGAAATACAGAAATAAAATTGCAGGAAATAAATTAGCATAAAAATTAAAGAGCAGCTAATTAATTAACATGAAAATTTAAAGAGCAGATAAAAGAATTGTAGAAAAATAAAGTACAAAAATAAAATACAGGTAATTAATTAACATTAAGTTATAGGAATTTAAATACAGGATACTACATGATAAATATTAAATAAATACATGATAAATACTAAATAAATATACATGAGTTGTACATGTAATAAAATACATATTCTGGGAACGGAGAGTGACAGAAATCGTCGGAACAGCTAGCGTTGGACAGTGCTGTTGGAAACAGCGGGGCGTACGCGGGCTGAGCGCTCGGCCGGGGATGGCCGGAGCGGGGTCGGGGCGGCGCTGGAGGGCGCGCGCGGCTGGGTCGGGGGCGGACAGCCACAGAATCGGCCGGAGAAGCCGCTGGAGACCGAGGGGTTGGCCGGAGAGGGCCGGGGGCGAGCGGGGAGAGGGCGGCGCCGGGTCTAGGGCACGGCGGAGGCTTCGCTGGACGGGGCGCGGGGCGGAGACGCGGAAGGTGGCGCCGGAGGGCGCGCGGGCTTGGGCGCCGAAGCTGGCCGGGGTATGGCCTCGGGGCGCGCGGGCTTGGGCGCCGAAGCTGGCCGGGGTACGGCCTCGGGGCGCGCGGGCTTGGGCGCCGAAGCTGGCCGGGGTACGACCTCGGGGCGCGCGGGCGGAAGGTGGCGCCGAACGGAGATCGAGGCCGAGAGAGGTGGCGCTGGGCGGAGTTGGGCGCGGACTCAGAAGTGGTGCTCGGGTTGAGGGCTCTGGAGAGGGGAAGAGGAGAGTGAGAGAGAGAGGAATTTGTGAAGAATAATGAGAGTGAAGGGGAGAGGTGCTGGGAGTGGGTTTAAGAAGGAGGGGGAATGAGAATGAGTAGAGGGAGAGGAGTGGTGAGGTGAATAAGTGGGGAGTGGAATTAGGGGGTTGCCTTCGTCGTGGGAGACCAAGCCAGATGGGTTTTTTTTTTCTTTTTTTTAATATATATTAAATATATAATCAGAATTTAAAAGAAGGAAGAAGAATAGGTTTGGAACTGGGATCAGGTTCGAGTTCGGGGTCGGTGTCCGGACTCGGGGTCGGACTCCGGGCACGGGATCGGGGACAGGGCCACAATCAAAAATCAATGATAATTTTAAAAATAATATCTTTTCCTAATTTTGACTAATAAATAATAATAATAATAATAATAATAATAATAATAACTAAACAAGAATTACGCTACAATCCAATAATTAATAAATTCCAAAACTCTGGGTTTCACAATACCTGAACCTGCAGGCAAACTAGTAGGAGATTAGTGCTTTCGTCCTCGCTTCGCACTGATCAAGACCCGCTCGCACCCAAACCAAATACTAAGTATAATTAGTGGAACATGTAACATTATTTGGTGATCTTTCTATTTAGCCTTAGGATCAGTTTCATGGCAATCTTCATACATAGCAACTTATTATAAATGTGTCCACATATCGTGTTCCTGCAGCAGATACAGTTAGGCATAATATGAACATAGCGTAGTGATCGTGCACATCCATGTTCCTTTTTGCCTAGCCTGCAATGGTTAGAACTTTTCTTAAGCAATCATTTGATTCACGCAATCAATCGACCATACTTAAACGTATGCATAAGGGTAGCAGGTCCTGCGCCTGCACCAAACTCTAAAATCTCAGTCCACCGGCCCTATCTATATGAAGGTCACTGTGTTTCGCACCGTAATGGACTTGGTATCTCTTATGTGTAAGCCTATGATCACTTCGATACGGGTTGCTAACCCAGTATCCGAAGGATCCCAAACTTACTGATATCATAACTTATCACAGCACTAGACGGTCGCAACCCGTCCGAATGATGTGCACCACAAATACCATACATAATTTCCTCCTAGGCCGAACGGTCCCGGTGCCCCGGTCGTAACCGTCCGATGGAAGCCGCACCCGTGCACGGGCCATCCGAGTCCATTGACCATGCAATACGCGCCATAGCATACAAATCGTACATTCCAACCAATCTCACGTTCCATAAACATAAACATATCCATCTCTTTCTTAAGTCCCTTCGGTGTTATGCCCCAACACATCCGTATTGATGCACGATTCCCAATGGGTTAGACATCTCGTACTCATACTCAACGCGTTCCATTCATAGTTATTCACATAGCCTAATTCCGTAGTTACTTGGTCATTTCCTAGCTTCCGTGCACGAGGGCACGCTCAGCGCCGTAATCAACATTCTCGACCTAGTGTTAAATGTTCTCGGAGTCGTGCACGTGATGCACATCTCGATATTGTCTTTCAATGTTCTACCATCACCGTCCTACCGCGACCCGTACACTTGATGCACGTCGCTTCAATTGTTCAATGTTCAATGTTCTACCTTAGTGTTCGACACATACGAAGACCTTTAATCGTCCGAGCCACGTTCGCTAACATAATGGTAATTTACGCATATAATGATATATTTTATTAGACGTGAAGGAATAGGGAGAGAGAGTCAAGAACCCGCCCACCTTAAGTCGATACGCCTTGTCGCCTCGCCGAGCTGCAGCGGCTCGATTCCATAATTTGGTTGCATAGCTAATTCTCGGACTTAGCCATTCCTTTGAACTACTCGGTTGATTTGGCCTACCGTGTCCATGCCACAATCCGTTGCAATGCCACGATTTGGTTTCGCGGACACTTCACTGAATAAGGTAAAATGCCGACCTCTTATCATCCAGCGTAATAGCATAACCTGCACACCAGATCAACTAAAATCAGCACTTGCTCAAACGGGACTTATCCTTTGTATCGATTCGATTCATAGATTCCAATCGACTCAAAGCTTACCTTTGGCCAACGTAACTCTTGCATCGATTCGCATCGATACTTCATCGGGTCAACGTAACTCTTCGAATCAACGACTCATCATAATACACCGTGCGGAGCGGGACATTACAGCGGAGGCGGTGGCCGCGGGGGGAGGAGAGGAAAGAACAAAGAGGAAGGAGCAAGGGCATTTTGGTCCAAAAAAATTGACAGTTTTCGTCCAAAATGGGAGGTACTATACATTTTTGTAAAACTGTGGGGTGCACCTTGAATTGGGATAAATCAAGTGGGGGGAGGGGTAAGTCAAAATTTCTCTTATTATTATTATTATTATTATTATTATTATTATTATTATTATTATTATTATTATTAGAAATTGGTGACCTGGGTCATGACCAATCAACTTTAAAATAATATAAAATATTGAAAATATAAATTACTTTAAAATAAATTTATTTTTGAAATTGTGAATATTTATTGTATTTGAAAGTGCTTATTAGGGCATCATTAGTAAAGCTGAACCCATTTTCTAGATTCTAGATTTAGAATGTATGAGCTTATTTTGTAGAATAGTAAGTCTCATATCTAGTTCTAATTTTTACAATTTTGGTCTCATCCCACCCATAGGTGTTAAGGGTTGTGCCTCCCAATTTCTAGATTCTAGATTGTAGGTAGAGCTGTAAAATGGACAAAGCAGTCCGTTGTCCGTACGAGTCCGGCTCGATAAATAGTTCAACCGCGGGGCGTCCAATTGAATTAACGAAAGAGCTTGGACATTTTTTTGGGTCCGTTTAAAAATCAGACCCGGACACGGTCATATCCATGTCCGGTCCGAATTTGTCCACGAACCGTCCGATAGTGGAGATGCATTTTGGTGTTGCATCAATTATGTCATATTATTTTGATTTTGCATCAATTTTTGGTTGTCCAGTCTGAATTTTTGTTAACCTTTTACCATTGTTTGTTGTATTTTATAACTTCAATTGTATTTCCTTTCAACTTGATTTTTTGTACCAACTATCAAGGTATCTTGATAAAATAACAGCATTTGGTATATATTTAATTCGTCCGCGGACCGTCCGATTGATTTAACAAACAGTGGTTGTCCGTGTCCGTCCGGCCCGAACTCAAACAGTGGACTGTCCGTGTCCGTTCGTCCGAACTCATTTTCATTTTCGGACCGAACACGGACAGTGGACTGTCCGTGTCCGTCTGTCTCGTTTACACCCCTAATTGTAGGAACTAATTTTGTAGAATAGTAAGTCCCAATTTGGAGCCCAACTTTTGAGATTCTAGAATTTACATTATTTTTTTTCCACAGCAATTTTTGACACACGGCCTATCATTTCCTACTATTCTCATACAAACTCAACACATTCTACATCTACCTCTTTTTTTTTGAAATTTTGGGCCCCAAATTGCATTTGAGAGTTCCAACTAGTAATGATGCTCTTAGTGGTTATGCACATGTCTGATTTATATATAGGGAGCGGATCAAAAGCCCCCCTTAGAAAGCCCCCCAAAAATTTCCCTCACTCTAATTCGTAATATTAATGTTAATATTAATGTTAATATTAATATTAATGTTAATGTTAATATTAATTTGTTTTTAATTTTTTTTATATTAATGTTAATGTTAATGTTAATATTAATATTAATGTTAATGTTAATGTTAATATTAATATTAATTTTAATGTTAAGTTTAATGTTAATTTTAGTATTTAATGTTAATATTAACATTAAATTACGGATTAGAGTGAGAGAAATTTTTTGGGGGCTTTCTAAGGGGGACTTTTGATCCGCTTTATATATATATATATATATATATATATATATATATATATATATATATATATATATATATATATATATATATATATATACACACACTAGTAAATACACGTACTTTGCATGTATAATAATGGATAAAATGAATATTATCCAATTATAGTCAAATATTTCTTCTAACTCATATGATTAAGGTGTAAGGTAGTTTTCTTGTTTGGTTGAGTTCGATTCCCTATGTTGACAAATTTAAACTTTTTTCAACAATTTTTTACATAATTTATTTTTTTTAAAGTAAAATGGACCGTAATATAATGACGGCTCAGACGGCTCACTTTTGAGACGTATTAAATAAACTAGGAGTAAAATATAACTTCCCACTAACATAATTATTAAACACTAATAGTTATAGATTTTCAATTTATAATAAATGTTCACAATCTCAAAACTAAATTTACTTCAAAATAAATTATACTATTTCAAAATGGATTGTTATGTATACATTTAAAGGTGAGGGAAAAAAAGCCACAGACAAAAGACTCGTGCAACGTACATCCATGAGTTCTAATGGTAAATTAGAAAAGAAAAAAAAAATTAGGGTCATCTTGGCAACTGTAGGGTGTAGCACGAGGCATTTTTAAAGTATCGACTATGAACAATTATGAGGGAGTTCAAATTTTAGTTGTTTTAAGTAGCGAATTTTAAACCAGTCCAATGTTTAGTACCTCATTAACAAGCGGTTCTGAAAGTTTTTTAAAATAATAAAATTATCTATATGTTCATATGTAAACAAATTTCTCACAAAACAAAATTACATCATTGTCTATTATCAGGTCGCAACAAAAAAAATATTGCACTCTCGATTTGATGTTATATAAAGGAATTAATGACCAGCCTAAACTTTTCTTATATTGTTAGGTCACAAAAAAGACGAGAAAAGTAAAGACGAGAAAGAGAAAATAGGATATTAGACTATTTTATCTAGTAGTTGTAATTATATTTTATTAATGAGGGTATAATAAAAAATTCAAAATTTACCAATTTGAAGTGTTTATAAAGACCCTCAAAATTATACTACACCAATATATATTTTGGGAGGGTGCCTCAAAAAAATTACCAAATAGATATATATTTTTAAACACTTCATAAACAACCGGAGAAATCTTCCAAAATGGATGAAAACCCTATTGTCAGATCCTTCATATTTTCAATGTCCTAATTTCATAATATCTTGATTGTCGCCAAAAGCATGTCATACGATACAGAGTGCTTAATTCATGATTCATGTGTTAAGTCTAAACTCCCGGCTCAAATGGTAAGTAAACATAACAGGTTGTATGTTATCACCTTGTCCATTGGACAAAATGGCTAATAGATATGAGATTTGTTCTGTTAAATTCTCAATTTTAATTTCAACCCTGCTATTTGGCCCTCGGGCGGACCAGTCCGTCCGTCACGTGACACTCCTCCATTAGCAGAACGCCGACGTGGACCCCATGTTAACAGGAGAGAGGCCAATGAGGAAGTGTCACGCAGGCGGCTGCGCTGGCCCGCCTGTGGACAGAATAGCTTTTTTTTCTTTTAATTTACATTAGTTGCAGGGCTGTAAATAGACCGGATGGGACTTGACATTCCACATGTTAAAGCTCAGGCCAAAATTGGACTTGGACTGACCTAAGCCCGACGGTCCAGATCAAACCCAAATTTTGATTGGCCTGCTAGGAATTACTTAGGCTCGCAGGCGGCTCGCTAGGTTTATTATACATCAGAGAAGAAGTCGGGCATGTGCACGTGTCTTATGTGAATTTTTTTCCCCTCTCTTTTTAATAGTATAGTTGTATGACAAACTATTTTGACATAGTATAATATATTTTGAGATTAAAAAAAAATAGATGAAAGTATAATTATATTAGTGATTAGTAATTATGTTGATAAAAATGTATAAATTACACGTTCTAACCATAATTTATTTAAGCACATTTTGATATTCAAAGTTAGAAAAGTATACGCTACATAAGTTCCATTGATGAAACATTAAAGTTGTTATTATAACCCTTGTTAGCAATTCGGCGAACGGAAAATATTCGGGACGACAAAAGTACGAGTATAAATCGACATCGTGCAAATAAAATACGTTCAAAAATTCGGTTAAATATTCAAAAAATAGAAATATTAAGGTTAGAAACTTCACATTCTTAAATATGTTGTCAAATTTGGTTAATTAAACAGGTTTTCAACACGTTTTTTGTGCCAAATTTGTCCATAATTTATACAGAACTTCGCATGTTTAAAATTTACGTACTGATTTGGACCTGTCAAAAGTACGCAAGTATTATACGTTTATGAAATATACGGAAAAATTTGCGTATAATACGAGTTTTATTCGGGTGATTGCTAACAGAGATTATAACTCGACTACGTTGACAGTCTCAGTAATAATAATATAATAATAGCAGCAACAACAACATGACATAACTTTTCTCTTTTGAAGCAGATTCTCCATATAATTAGCATGAACCAGGAAACGAGAAAGTTGGATACCTTTACTAAAGTAAATTATAAGGGCACATCATATTTTGATCAGGGCTGTCCAAGTATTAGTTTTTTATTATTTACAAGTTTGCCACTGAAAAAATTACTCAGAACTATCCAAGTGGTAGGTATAAAAGATAAGTATTATAATTTTTGTTTTCTTCTTCACTTTCCATTCCTCACAAGAAGAAGAAGAAGAAGAAAAAAAAAACAAGAACATCAATTTTTGCAAACCTAGTTTATTTTGATTTTTTGCTCTCTTCTAATTTCTCAGATCTCTTCTAATTTCTCAGATCTCTTTCTCCAAATCTCACTTTATTTTTCTTCTTCTTGTTTGGACATTATGGATGAAACCCTAGTTGTAGAAGAAATTGGGTTCATATCTGGACTGCCACAATTTTTGACAGTCCTAGAAGTATTGAGGCCTGCCAGAAATTGTGGCAGTCTTGAAATAGACTCGATGTACAACAGGACTGCCACAATTGCTGGCAGTCCTAGAAGTAATGAGTACTGTCAGAAATTGTGGCAGTCTTGAAATAGACTCGATGTACAACAGGACTGCCACAATTTCTGGCAGTCCTAGAAGTAATAAGAACTGCCAGGAATTGTGGCAGTCCTGAAAGGGACATGCTCTACAACAGGACTGTCATAATTTATGGCAGTCCTAGACATATTGAGGACTGCCAGAAATTGAGGCAGTCCTGAAAGATACTTGCTGTACAGCAAGTTCCTTTCAGGACTGCCACTATTTCTCGCAGTCCTAAAGTCGACATTCCCGAATGAAAAAAATATGTTAGGGTTTATTTTAATCTTGATAATAGAGTGAAATATGCATTTTAGGATTTATTTCCATGCATTCTTTGTGAGGAAAGAAGTATTTAACCTTTATTTCCATACATTTTAGGGTTTATTTAATTTTTTGGGTGACATCGAAACTGGGAAAGAGAAAGAAACTAGGATTTTGATGGAGATGGTGATGATGGAAATGGTGGAGAAGAAGAAGATGATGAGAAAAAACCTAGGGTTTTGATGAAGATGTGAGAATGGAAATGGTGGAGAAGAAGAAGATGGATAGAAGAAGAAGAAGAAAGCTAGGATTTGTGAAGAGAGAGTGAAATTTAGAAATGAGAGTGATTTTTTGGGTTTGGGGGGCTGTGGGCTTTGGACAGCCCCCTGAGTGAAATATTTTGATAGCCCTAGTAAAAGTTCCTCCCAACCTGGTTAGCCCTAATCCTGGCTAGCCCCGACCAAAAAGATACGTGCCCTTATAATTAGCCTTTACTAAAGGTCCAACATATGACCTTCTACTATCAAGTAGGTGAAGTCATATGTCTGTTAGTTACAAAAATGGACCCGTCAGGAAAATGTTCACATCATCATGGCTTTGTTGTGCACTACAAAAATGAGATGAACTAAAGTAGTTAAAAGGAAGGATGAAGGTTATTGCTTCACAGCTCACATCGTTTCCAGTAGGACTTTTGGTTGACGGGTCTTGAGCATAGCCAGCCAAACCGTCGCGTCATTAGTGTAAGATTTTAACTTCGAGTAGCACAGCAATGTGATTATACTTCCAAAATGCCAGAACCATTAACCACTAGATGCACATCCAGCATCATCCTCCATCATCTGCCCAACTCGTGTGATGGGTTTCCGGAAAAGATGATGACCGCAAGAAATGCTCACAAAATACTGAGACCTCCTCCAACCCACACCTTAGGCAACCATACAAGGAACAAAACTGCTTGGCAAACATACAAGGATAGGTCCACACTAAACCAAACAATCCTCAATCTTCGCAATGTTCGCATCATAATTATTGTTCAACTTCTGTGAACTCTACATTGTAAGCGATCATCTTCGCAAAAAATCATATTAGAGTCATCATCAACAACAGCTAAATTATAGATAAAATAAATGCACTAAAAAGTTTGACAAATAAGTTTGGGATGCTGTATTTCCTCACCTTTCCCCTTTTCTAATGGACCACACTATATACTAGTCTGAGCATAATCTAGATAGATAAAACATGCTTACATGCTTAAGCCCAACATCGAACCATCTGCCCTTGCAAAAGGGAATTCTCGCCACATTTGTAGGTCTCAGAAAAACTGGAGTAATATTAGGGAAGGAATATAAAACAAAATCTAAGTTTTGATGTTTCCCCCATATCTGGAGATCAGAAATTTGGAACATTCCATCTGCTTCATCTCCCGATAGTAAGCTCAGTGGTGAAAGCGTGATGCCAATCAAAGAGGGAAACTACGAACTTCCTGCCGCAGTAGGCACTGCCACAGGTTTAGCATCTTCAGCTTTCTCGTGTTCCTTGTTTAGCATCTGCAAAAGTGAAAACAGTATCAAATGGAAGAGAACTGTCAGAACATTAATGTCGCCTTAACCAATAAATTACCACTATTATGTGAGACCCTAATACTAAATAAGTTAAATAACCCTAAATTAAATCACACAAATTACACCTGCATGCATCCAGTACATAGCCAACACAGAAATTTAGTCTGATTTTATTAACGAACCCGGAATCTATTTGATACCAATAAATGGGCAAGATGAACAAAAAAAGGACTCACTTTGTTATTTATCAAGTTGTGAAGTGCAATGACACTCCGTATGAGAGAAGAAAGATAAATCACCAGCATCATATCGTTCGTTTTAACTGCGACACATAAAAGAGTTGAGAAGCCAAATGTTAAAAGATACGGAAGGCCAGAACTAAAATTACGATTCCTTGATTCTCATCAAAACCCACAGCATTACCTGCAAAAGACTTGATTAATTCACTCACGTTAAGGTTTGGAAGTAGATTAAAAACATCCTGCACAAAACAAAGAGAAAAAACTGTTAATGAAACCCTACAAACATGTTTTAAAAAAAAATCTGAAATAATCTGCAACCAGTTGAAAGTGATTTCTACTAGGGAAAATACAGCATCAATGAAGCGATGCTAGCCTTGGCTAAATATGACAGTTTTACTGACTGGAGTGCTACAAGATGCAGTAATAGGAACTATAACAGCCCAGTTGCAGTTTGTTTCCTAGTACTTCAAAGAACGGAAACTAAATGCAACTGAAAAATATTACGAGGGCAGCAGTCTCAAGCATAAGTACACCACACACCACACACGCAAGAAATTCAAACATGGAAAATGGCTAAAATGAAACTGCTCAAGTAATTTAATTTAGCTATAAAAATATTGAAACCTATGGGATAGATCTTTTAAGTCAATAATAGCATAACCAAATAATACTGGATCTCTTTTTCACAACTGGATAATACTTATTCGGGCTCTTCGGCCTCACTTGTTGGAGACTGAATTACTCTCGACTCACTAACGCTCGCCTTCTACCCCTTCCCCCACGAGCAGAAAGGAAATAGCATCGGTTATTGCCGAGAAGAATTAGAAGCTGCATGGCAGTTTATATTAAAAGGGTATATACACAAGTAAAATGAACTTCTTAAACAACAGCAATCACTTCAAAAAATGACTTATTAGATACACGACAACGTCAACGGCAGTCAAGGCTGTTATCCCAATTTTCGTTTGGGTCAGCTATGTGAATCCTTTTATTCCACTCAGCTCCATTAACTATTAAGGGCCATCTCCATTGAAATACAATTACGATACATGCTTGGCATAGCTTATCCCAAGTCTTGGTGTCAGCTACATATTTCATTTTCTTCATTCAGAGTAATTGTAAGCCCTCTCTATTGAAATAAGGTACCATAAAGTGCTCGAAAATTTTTAGTTGACTTTGCTAGGTTAAATAATTGGCTCTAGAGATAAGTTTCATAATTTAACAAAATAGAAATGGGTGAATCAACTTCGGAGAAAATTGCTTCCTTTTCTATTTCTATACACTATATCTTGTGATTTCTTGGCAATTTATACAACTTTGGATTATGTTAATATGATATAACAGTGCTGCACCATTATATTGTCAGCATAGTCAATATAACTATATTAATCAGTCTGATAGAATGAACTTGCTATTCAATAAATGGCCAATTGCAATAATTACAAAATGTTAAGTTTATGTAAGAAAGTATGGGCGAAGCTTAAACTGGATTGAATTATATGCATACAGTTTCCCCAAAAAAACTAAAGAAAAGGCATATAGAAAATAACAGTAAATCCCATACTAAATTGAATAATAGTAGGATTCCTTAATGATAATTCCATATGCATAAAAGTTGTTTCTGCAGGCACTAGTAATAATATAACAATAACTTTATCAACAACAATATCAACAAAGTCTTGCCCTAAACTTTTGAGTTTGCTGTAGAAATCCTCTTCATTAACCTTTCTTGAGGGCTAGCTCCCCTCTAATAATTAGCAAAATCCATATCCATTTTCTTAAGGCCCCAAGTCTTGGTGTCAGCTACATAATTCATTTTCTTCATTCAGACTAATTGAGAGTCGTCTCTATTGAAATAAGATACCATAAAGTGCTCGAAAAAATTTAGTTGACTTGCTAGGTTAAATAATTTGGCGCTAGAGATAAGTTTCATAATTTAACAAAATAGAAATGGGTGAATCAACTTCAGAGAAACAAATGCTTCTATTTCTACTTCTGCACTATTTTGTGTGATTTTTTGGCAATTAATACAACTTTGGATTATGTTAATCTGATATAACAGTGCTGCAGTGCACCATTATATTGCCAACATAGTCAATATAACTATACTAATCAGTTTGATAGAATGAACTTGCTATCCAATAAATGGACAATTGCAATAATGACAAAATGTTAAGCTTCTGCAAGAAAATATGGGCGAAGCTTAAACTAGATTGAATTAAATGCATACAGTTTCCCCAAAAATAAAGAAAAGGCATATAGAGAATAAAGTAAATCCCAGACTAAATTGAATAATAGTAGGATCCATTATTGATAATTCCATACGCATAAAAGTTGTTTCTGCAGGCACTAGTAATAATATAACAATTACTCAATCAACAACAATACCAACAAAGTCTTGCCCTAAACTTTTGGGTTCGCTGTAGAAATCCTTTTCATTAACCTTTCTTGAGGGCTAGCTCCACTCTAATAATTAGCAAAATCCATATCCATTTTATTAAGGCATCAATTCAAGTTCATTTCGGCCTACCACTAGTTCCTGCAGGTTCTTTAACTAATAGCCTATTACTCCTAACTTGTGTATCACTGCATCTATTTGTTCAGTTGTACATGCCCAAATATCATATTATCCTCAAATTATAGCCCCACTAACTTCTTCCCAACTAATGTGCTCATTTTTGTATCCTACTCTTAATCTACATGTACCCTAGTGCTTAATCTATAAGTTGCACAAACAAGGATAAGAACAAGATACGGATACAGGATAGAAACATTTTATGATAGGCACAATAAGTGACTACATATGTTGCACGAATACAAACACGGAGAAACGGGTACCCGTATCCGTGCAACATAGATTATCGCTCATCTATCTCAGCATTCTTATCTCAGCTAGGCTCATTTCCTGCACATGTTTCTCAACTGCTCAATATAAAGCATGGTGGGTCCCATAGTTGTACCCTAGCTACCAGGTACATCCAACCACACACCCCCCCAAAAAAAAACCCATCAAATTATGTTTCAGTACAAGCACTACAGTTTCTGTGGTAAATATACAAGCTGGATAGTCATGGTACGCGTTCCGGATCACCTTAGCAATCCGAATATATCATCCACATCTCCTGCAAATTTGTTTTTGGAAAAGACTCTTTCAATAACAAAGGAAATTGGAAAAAACATGATATTTCTTGTCAATTTGGGACTCCATAACTGCACATTCCTTATGAACTTTGACTTCGTAATTCATTCTGTTATTTCTTTATTGCTCATGAATGACTCATGAGCCACGACTCTATTTGCAAGTTGTAATGCAAAGAGAATTAAGGTTTCATGTATTGATTCTTTTATTGTTTTGTATGAAGATTTTGGATTGTTCGTCATTTTATTTTGTTTTATGGTTTATTTACATGGTTTGGTTTGACAATTTGTACCATTTTATATTGGAATGGTTCATTCTAATTGATGATATAAGATTATAAAATGTCTTCTATCTTATAGAAAAGAAGTAAAGTTTTGTTTTATTGTTTTATATATATAAAAAGTTTGTATATGGCATAATTATGAGTTGAGTGATGAACTAAGTAACTAACATGTAAATATGAACTAAATGAACCTACTCTGCAAAATAATAGGGAGTGACTATGCTGGGGTCACTAAATTGCCTGACAAGGATGTCATTCAAGATAACAAAAAAATCGATGGCATTAACATGTTCTTAAAAGGGGATCACCAAATACAAAAAAAATCGATATCACGAGAAAAACTATCCACCCATGACTGGAGAGTGAGAATATTAAATTTGACACTAGGACAAATAACATCAGGAAACCAAGACATTCCTACCTGTAAGTGGTACAATATTTCGTGATTCAATGGGAGCTTCTCGTCCACTACATGGTCTAGATAACTACGTATCTCACGGAGCCTTGCATCCAGCCCCTTCAAGGCAGAAAGCTTACTTGTAACCTGCTTGACAAAAAAAAGCTTTAAGAATCTTAAACTAAGTTGATTTAAAATATCTGCCTAGACGTCACCAAAACCTTAAGTAGCACATAAAAATATACCTCTGTTGCAAGGGTGCTAATGGTTGTATCCTTAACATCTCTCAGTAGATGCTCAACTCCTACAGAATGAGAAAGTTAATTGAACAGAGGCCCCAAAACAATAATGATCATAGCCTACTGGGATAAAGCAATGGTCTGAAGAATTTGTACTCTTTAATATCTACACAGACAAGCATTCTGAATTATCTTGAGTTGCAATAAAGAGGATAAAGTTTCTCAAAGAAAAGGACCGCTTACCAATTTCCTCAACTTCATGAGCGGCAATTTCTGAAGGAACATGCACAAACACCTTCTGACTTTTCTGAGTTGCATTCTGTACCCGTTTTTAAAAAAATAGTTAACTAGTTTTGACATACCCCGCCCTGCTGCAAAAGATGTTCGAACGATCTTGTGTCCAATGAAGGAGGAGTATCTTACCTCTTTGACCTCCTCAACAGCATAGTAAGCTTTAGTAGGTATACCAAGCTCTTTAGGTTGTACGTCAATAATAACTAGGACTGGGTTGCTGACATAACTGAAAGACAAAGAGCAAATTAACTTCCAGCACCTAATCCATAACTGCAATAACGGGATTTCTATAAAAAAAATACAATATTGGGATCTTCTTTAACGTCTATTTCATCCACTCATCCTCATGAGTAACCAAGAATATCACATGGTCCATTGATCCTAAAATGAAAAACTGAGCACTGTTACACTTTTCTGGAAACAGAACAGCGATAGCAATAGCACCGAGCACTCATAATACGTTACTAGTTTCTGAACTAATAATTAGAATTAAATACAATTCGAACAAGAAAACCATCACAACCCAAATAAGAGAAGAATTATTCACATTATGCCAGATATAACTTATCAGATCCTATCTTAACAAGAACCAATGCTCTAAAGAAGGCCAGACGGACCCAGGCAGTATAGGCCCCCAAACACCTAGGCAGTTGGGCAGACTTCCTAAGCAGTGTTCGCTCTTATATGTGCCTGCCTCTAGGAAGTTAGGCAGATTGCATAAGCAGTCAGGCAGACTGTCTATAAAACTATGTGAACATAACAATGAGATACAACTAAATAATCAACTATGTGAACAAAACAATTAACATTGCCTGGGTGTGTTGCTTAGGCCCATAAATTTCACCCATACTTCAAACAATAACAACAAATCCTTTATCACAATTTTTTGGGTCCACTATTTGAATCATTTGCTCCCATTCAGCTCTGTTAAAGGCCATGTTCGCTCTAATGTTAAGAAAAAACAATATCCTTATATACAGTACACATAGTTTTATCAGCTCCTTCAATCAATATCCTCTCGCTCCTAACCAGTGCATCAAGGTTTATTCTCTCAGCTCTCTTTGACTGATGGGAAGTTACATTTGATGCTCTCTATTTTTGTCCTATTAATCTTAAAGCCCTTAAAGTCTAAAGTTTATCTACACAATTATTCAAGTGTAACACTTCTCTAGTCTCGTCAACTAATATAATATCATCTGCAAAGAACATACTCCATGGAACTTCATCTTGAATATTCCTAGTAAGTTCATCCATAACTAACACAAACATGTATAGACTTAATGTTGATCCTTGATGAATATAGACATGAGAAAGCAACTTTTTTTTATTGTGGGTCATTTACAGAGTTTACTAACATATGTATATTATTGAACCGTTATATAGGTACATAAAATGTGTCCATGCCATATAGGCATATAAATATGCTAGACTTATCAATAAACGTTGTAGATTTCATATTGCGTTCACTTCCTTATCTGTGTTATGTCAATACTTGTAATTTTCAAAAAACGATATAGTGTCAGATATCGATGCATCAAGGCGAATACTATCTTTTTCTAAAGTTCTAAACCAATCGAAAGGCTACAATAGCATGATTCTTGATAACCGATATATAAATATATCTAATATCCAGTATATAAGAGAAAAATATACTGTGATCTTACTCATTGAACAATGCATGCACATTCAAATCATTCTCACGAAGTTTTGGCCCTGTACTATACCAACCAACAACATGCTCCTTGGCTGCAACAAAGACAAGCTGACTTTAAGCATTCAATAGAAAATATCTTAACGTGTTCAACGAAAAGAAGGTATAATTATTAAACAGTACCATTTATTCGTTTGAACATGGAAAACATTGATTCATGGTAACTATGATCTAGGAACCAGATGCTAGGATCCTTTTCATCTTCCTCGAAAGGCACTGCAAAAATTGGGCAAGAAAACATATAATTGACTTTCAGATGTCAGCTCCAGGAATTTATAATAAAGACTGACTAAAGAAGGCAGTCAATGTACAAGCAGAACATACTCCCGAACAAAACGAGACTTCAGAAAACAGTAAATGTGCAACAAGACCTTAGCCTGCAACTGTTGTTATGGAGTAAAGTATGTGTAATTTTAGAAGTGCGTGCTAACTTAATTGCAGTCCCTCCGATGCAACAAATCTACTTGTTCAGTTTCATATTTACCCCGGGTATGGGCAACGTTCCATTACAGGTTGTTGCTATAAGATTTACATGGATCCCGTACCTATCACATTTATGTCTAGCTCATGGTGGCATGGAAATGAACGAGATTTCCTGTATCGAATTTTAAGGGTTTCTTCTTCATTACAGAGTTTCTTGATTACATGAGTTTACAGTACATGATTAATAAAAGGGGGATACATATGCCTCAATTGGACTTCAACATTTTGAATCAAACCCCTATATATCTTGCTCATATTTACCTTAGTTGAAAACTTGACAAATGTGAAGGCTTAACATCGGTTAGACAAACGATCATAAAAATTTGGCAATCCTTCTGTTAAAACTATCTCGACTATAAGAAACTGGCACTCCTTTGATTGAGGTTTCTCAGCTGTGACCCGTGCTCCGCTAGAAACCCACTTTGGACGAAATAACTTTTGATTTAAGGTCCACCATATTTGCATTGCCATATACGAAAAAAATCCCACCCCAGCTTCATTTGAAGTTGGTTCATCTAATTATTTATTGAGTTGACTAGCCAATTTCAAATCGTCGACTGAAACTATTCTCCCAACTACATCTGCTTGAAGGATCAAATAGACCTTCCCATTAATCACCTACTTCCAATTTTACATACAACTCCGGTTTTCCCAGTGGAATCAAACACAGATTTCAAAGAACTCTAAAATAAAAGCCAACTCCAAAACCTTCACACGCAAAAAAGTTAGCCTTCTTTTTCGAATCATTACTCGAAAACAAAAAAATCGTGACAATAAATAAACAAAATAAGATAGCAAGTGCTCGTTCTGTGTACATGTAAACTTGATAAAGAAGAAATTACAGCCTAATTTCTACTAAAAATCTCAAATTTCGACATAGAAAAAGGAAGCCTGAGATACATTGAAGAAAATAAACATGCGATGTGAGAATTCATCATCGTAGCTTCCTCCAAATCGGAGAAGAAACCCTAGATCTGAGATTGAGGAATTGAAAGGGAGAGAGGGACGGACCGGCGTAGCTGTTGGTGACGTCGACGGTTCCTTTGAAGGAAGAGCCGAGGAGCACGCCGACGACCCGCTTGCGGGTGTCCCGGGCGACGCGGTTGTAGTTGTCGACGATGCTGAGGAGGACGAGCGGGTGGACGACGACCTTCTCAATGGCGCGGCTGGATATCTGCTGCGTTTTTATCACGTCCATCCTCTGATTCGCTCTCCCTCTCCCTCTCTCTCTCTCTCTCTCTCGCTTTTCCTTCTTCTTCTTCCTTGGGTTTAGGGTTAGGGTTTCGTTATGGAAGAGGAGGGGTTCTTTTTTTCTCTCTCTCTCTCTTTCTCTCTTTCTTTTTTCTTGCGTCTTTCACCGACTCTACAGAGAGCAAATTGACAGCTCAGAGCTGCTCTACTACTTTATAATTTTATATTTATGAATCGATATATTAAGACTCGAATCTGGCTAAGCGCCTGTTTGGTTCGATATAGGTGCATGAAAGTGTGAAAGTGGCACTTTCAAAAAATATAATTCATTTCACTTACAATACATTTCACTTTTCAAAATATGTTTGGATATAGTACTTTTTGTCTGCTGCAAGTGGAAGAAAAATGAGTTTGGTGTTTGGATGGTTGTTGTAAGTGGAAAAAAAGTAGTTCGGTTGTTTGGATGGTAAGTAGATGTTCGAGTTGGAGATATGGTAACTAATAATTAAATTAATTACCATAATAATAATAATTATTATTATTATTATTATTATTATTATTATTATTAAACAAACTAAATAAATTAAACTAAAAAAATTAACAAATTAATTATTTTTGAGGCATTTATTAAACATATATTTTTTGAACAGAGGTCTTCTGGAGTGTTCTCGTATTTATTAAACATATTTTTTTTGAGGTATTTATTAAACATATTCTCTTCTCTTGATTCTTCTCATTTTTGAAGTCTTCTGGTGGAGTCCTCTCGTAAACAAATATATTCACATTTCTTCTTCACTCCCATCCCTCACTCACAGTCTCTGGTCTCCACACACTCCACAGACTTCAAACACTCATTAGCTGCTCTCTCGCCGCCGCGACCCTCCCGCGTACTCTCCTTCGTCGGCGTTCTCTCCGGTGCGCTCTCCTCCGTCAGCACCCCTCTACGGAGCGCCATCCTCTGCCGCCGCGCACTCCTACTCCGCCAGATCCGATGTCGTACCTCTCGTGGTTCTCCTTCCGCGAGTGAGGGTGAACGAGGACACATGGCTCGATGGGTCTGCAGAGGAGTTTCCTCTCACCCCTCTCTCTCTCTCTCTCTCTCTCTCTCTCTCTCTCGAGTAAGAGTTCCTAAGGAGTTTCCATCAAAAAATGGTGGATGTGAAAATGGAAGAATTTTGGGGGACAGGAACTGCACCCTGTCAATTCCACCCAAAAAAATCAGTTTCATGTTGGACAACCAAACGCCTGAACTCCCACGAGTTCAACCGAGTTTTACAGTTTTACTCCAAATCCTGTCCACTTTCAGTGAACCAAACAGGCCCTAAACAAAGGGGTTGCGGCGCAGTTTGCTAGCGCGTAGGTCTCATAGGCGCTCATCTGAGTTATATCCTGAACCCCGTAATGACTGGAGTGAGCAGGATTTGGCCCGAAAATTGAACGGACGGTTCGGTTAAAAAAAAAGATTCCGTTTTAAACTGAATAAAAAAATCGATCCGGATTTGGCCCGAAAACTGAATAAATTTTTTTAATATATATATATATATATATATATATATATATATATATATATATATATATATATATTTTTTTTTTTTTTTTTTTTTTTTTCGAACTCCTGACCACTTGGGCCGCATGCATCTCTCTTAATCACTAGGCTAGAGATCATTTGCTAAATATATATATATATATATATATATATATATATATATATATATATATATATATATATATATGAACAAAAAAAAGGTAAATAAACCAAAAAATGAATAAACTAAACCGATTTTATTTCGGTTCGGTATAGTTAGTTTATGGACCATTGCGGTTCGCTTTCAGTTTTGCTTATTCGGCTTTCAGTCCAATTTCATTTTCGGTTATTCGATTCGGTTTGAACCGAATTAACCGAATGCTCACCCTTAATAATTAATTCGATGCATCTTTCTTTCTTTTATTTTTATTTTTCTTTTCTATATAATGCGACTTAGAAACGGCTCAAAAGTTATATGTCCAACTCCTACGTATATCATCATCCATCTAAATAAATAAAAAAAATAATAAATAATAACTAAACAACTACTTAAATATTTCATTTATTATTTAAAAAACACTTAAGTAAGTATTTAACTATCTAATATGATTTATTTATAATTAAATAATTATAACTCAGATGGTTAGGGTAGTGTTTTTTTTTTGCTTGAGTTCAAATTCTAGGAATGACATTTTTTATAATATAATTTATATTTAACTTTTTCTAACATTTTTTTTGTACGTGCAATGCACGTACATATTACTAGTTGATATATAATGCGTCTTGGAAACGACTCAAAACTTAGCCGTCCAAACCATATGTATATCATTATTCACTTAAATAAATTTAGAAGGAAAAAAAAACTAAACAACTATCTAAATACTCCATTAATTATTTAAAAAAACTTAACTAGTATTTAATAATCTAATATAATTTATTTATAACTAAATAATTTTAACTCAAATGGTTAAGGTAGAAAGCATTTTTCTTGGTTAATTGACTTCAATTCTTTATAAGTGAGATATTCTATAATAAATTTACATTAATTTTTTTAACATTTATTTTTGCAATGCACGTGTACATTACTAGTACTACTAATTACTACTCTCTATCTATACTATTTATAATGTGGCTTGGAAAATGGCTCAGAAATGAGTCGTCAAAGCCGTCATGTTATGTATTTTATCAAAAATTAACTGATAGAAAAACTAACTTTCTCTCCTTCTTATGAACAAATATATATTAAAAAAATAAATTTTAAATATATTAAAACCAATTTTAAATTTTTATTTAAGTAAAAAATATTTAAAAAGTTAAATTGATTAACAAATCTAAATTCAAATATATTTAAATAATATTTAAAAACTAAATTTAAATTTAATTTTAAGTGAAAAACATTAAAATTTTAAAATTGTTTAACAAATATGAAGTTAAATATATTTAAATATTTGAACTTTTTTTAACTATTCATAAAAAATAAATTTACGTGCAAAGCATGTGAATATATATATATATATATATATATATATATATATATATATATATATATATATATATATATACTAGCATGTGTGCACGTGCATTGCACGTATTTTAATATTTCTTAATTAGTTTAGGAAAACTCTTTAGGAAGACCAAAGGATAATCTTCCTAATTACTAAGTTGTCCTTATTAAAATTAATGAACTATTTTTAATTAATATAAGTATGTAAGGGTATTTTCGGAATTCAAAAGTTTCACCATCTAAGTTTTCCTATTATATAGTAGAATAGAAGAATATATATATATATATACACACACACACACACACACACACACACACACACACACACACACAACTTGGAAATGACTGGAAAAAAAAATATATATATACACACACACACACAACTTGGAAATGACTGAAAATTAAACCGTCCAAGCAGTATTATATCCTCCATTAAATAAAAAAGTTAAATTTTTTTTCCTACTTACACGAAGATATGTACATTCTAAAATATATTCAATATTCAAATTATATTTAAACTAGGTACATGACATTATCTAACTAAATACATATCCTAAATACTAAAAATATATCTACAAGATATCCTAATTAAAATATATTCAATTGTTTGCAGAAAATAAAATTATATTCAACTTATTTTAAAATATTTTACTACATTTTAAATTTTCTCTATTTTTTATTTTTTTTACATGTAACGTACATGAACGTAACTAGTGTATACAATTCGGCATGAAAACGACTAAAAAACGGTCCAAGTCATATGCATATCTTTCACTATATGGACCAAAAAACAAAAAAATATGAAACAAATGAACTACTGCATGTATCTCCTCTCACATGGTTAAAAAATAATCTTATAACAAATTAAATTAAATTATATTTACTCTGTTATCAGAATACATCTTAGAACTGGCTCCAAATTAAGTCGTCTAAGTCATATGTATATTATCAACCAATTAATTTTAAAACACAAAAAAAAAAAAAACAAGTAGGGTAACTGTAGTTGTTTTCTCACGTAGTTAAAAAGAAGTTAAAACCTAGATTCCTCCTAACTATATGAACATGTGTAAATCCTAAAAAAATTAAAAATTTAAATTATATTTAAACTAACTAAATTGATATTATCTATCTAAATAAAAATCGAATTTTTTTAAAATATATTTATAATGAATCACAACTAAAATATATTCAAAATATTTTAACATAATTTTAATTTTTATATTTCGACAATATCGTAGTTTTTTTTTACGTGGAACACATGTGAAAGTAACTAGTTCTAATATAATCTTAGTAGCATCCTCCTTCCATTATTGCTTAATATTAGAAGCTACACTAAAACAATATTCTGATGCTACCATGCACATCGGAGCTATTAGAAGATCGCGTGCTAAAGAAGAAAGTATATGAATTTTTTTTCCCTATCATTTTTACCATTCTAAAATCGATTTTTTTTGCAATGTCCGACTTAACGCATGTGACTTTTGTGCACGATGCTTTACATGCAATTTGGGTCCAGTGCGCTACAATTTACACACACTCAATTTGAAAAATATGATCATGAATCCTCATAATCTTCATCGTAGGAGGTTAAATACAAGGAGAATTATTGAATTTGGAGGAAAAATTATTTTTGTTTCTTCTTTTGTACTATACTCGTAGCATGATATAACTTAAAAAATTAAATTATAACTGTTACTACCTTGAGCAGTTGTCCCGAGTCGGTTTGATACAACTTTTTTGTTCATGTAAAGTAACTAGAGCATCTATTCTTTACTTAAAAATTATAAGTTACTTATATAAACATTCGTATTATCATAAAAATCTTCCAACATTATAAATACACATCTAATTTAATTTTATGATCTAAAAAGTAGCCAAACAATATAAAAGCGCCTTTTCACAATCAATATTTTTTTAAAATGTTTATTTTTGAAACGACATAATCATAACCATTTCTATATATTTGCAAATAAATGATGAATATTATTTATTCATGTTAAAACAAAAATAGAAGTTGGTAAATATTGATAAAATACACGTAAAAATGTAAAAATTTCTAAAATTTAATAAATTGAAGTACAACTAACTGAGTATTCTTAGTTATTTGGTAATCAACAATTGTATTAACATTGGTATAGTGTGTAATAATCTCTCTATATTGAATGCCACATTTCAACATAATGGTGCATCTTTAACAAATATCATGAATGTCAAACAACATGCACATAACATTTTAAACTCTTGTTGCATACTTGGAGAAATGTTCAAACTAATTATTAGACATGTTCTAATATTTTCTAAATTCATTCAAAAAGTTGAAAACATTCTTGTACGATTAAATTAACAATATAACAAGCACATCCTATATAAAAAAAAATCGTTCTTCTAATACATGCATAATTTGAGAAAAATATTGATACAAAAAGTATTATTACAAGCATTTTCAAAATTTTCAAATTTTCTAGATGAGAGGACTTGGTTGGTCCCAGTTAGAGAGATCAATTGTGCTAGCCGGGCCAGCACAATCCAGTGGTCGAAAACAATTAATCCATATATTGGTCCGGCCCGTTTAATTATGGGTTCGGCCTGATATCTGAGAGTGCTGGATCTTATATCTCAGCTCACAAGAGGAGGCCCGTCCCGTCTTTGAATTTTCAACATAGGGTTAGGGCCTATTTTTTAATAGAGCCGGCCCTGAATACTTGTGTCAGTTCTTCACACGTTAATTAGTTCATTTCTGCTGAACCCGAGTGACTCTTATGATTATCGGGAAGAGACATAAGACCCTAATTGGATATATAAGATTAGTGGATCGAGCCACGATGACGTATTATTTCTTCAACTTATAAAAAATGGTAAAAGTTGGAGGACAGTGGGCCCAAAAGGTATCCGGTGCAGCGTGTATAAAGTTCCGTGCGTAACACCGTGCATATAAAAAAAAAAGTTTATTTCCCTTCTATCAATATAATTCTATATTATCTGCTCCGCTACTGTATACGTCTTTTATTTTTCCCATGTGGTTGGGTATTATATACGGGAAAAATGCTAAGTCTACTACAAAATTCCTACAACCTTCTTACCACCTCTCTCCCATCCCTTACACATGGGTCCCACCTCCTCTCACAACCCCCGCTACATGGACTTCATCCGACCCTATCACTTCCCCTCTCCTCTCCAATCGGAATCCGACACGTGGCGATTGTAAGAAGATTGTATACATTTGGTTGTAGGCATATCAAAGCTCTATATATGGCCATCTAATCATTTCTTAGAAAAGAAATTTCATCTCTTAGAAAAGAAATTTTATCTCTCAGTTTGCTTGCTGTATTTGCAGATGAAACTAATTTTACGCCTGCAATTCTAATACGTAGTTATAATTCCAATAGTGACGCGTCATTGTGGTATGTAAATGCGAACAATTTGGCTGCAGTTGCAAATACAAACTCAAAGTCTATTTTTGCAGCTCTATCAACTGTCAAAATTATGTTGAGAAACACAAAAACATTTATGCTGCAACAAAACGTTCACTTACCTCAAAAAAAACCAAAAACAAATTGTCACGACCCGATACAAAATTATTGGGTCGAATCGGATCATGCCCAGCCTGTACCGTTGTGAGACGGCGACAGTAAGCTGTTTCTAGTTGCAAGAATCTTCAACAACAACTATACATTTGTCACAACACGAATATACGAAAATTTTAAAACTTTTAATGTTCAACAAAGAGAAGTACAACTGGAAATGAAAGTAATGAAATAAAATACTGAATTCAAAATCTACAAACTCCAACACAATAAAACTAGATAGCTGAAAAAACGACTAGCTAAACGACCGGCTCATCGGCCTCTGGTTCTGCATCCTCCAAGGGAGACTCTGGCAACACCACAGGATATAACACCGGGTCATAGTAGCTATTGTACAATAGCTCAACATCATCAACATCACCTATTGGGGGGGGGGGGGGGGGATCCAGTCAGGAAAGGAGCAAGTACGAGTACATATCCGACATTCTAAATAATAATGGAAAGATGCAATTTTAAACAGTTGAAATACTTTGAACAATATTTTTCAGCAATTTTCAGCAATTCAGTACTTGAAACAATATGATTTGAATAGGTAACGTCTATGACCGGCTTGGGTTGTACAATAGCATCCTAGCGATGCGATACGGCTTAACCCCGTGTATAAGAGGGGTATGCTCGTGCAATAATGCAATATGAGGGTATTGGTCATAAACGCTACACTACTCCTCCAATATCCCCACAATC
The DNA here is from genome assembly GCA_029216955.1 of Iris pallida. NCBI lineage: Eukaryota > Viridiplantae > Streptophyta > Magnoliopsida > Asparagales > Iridaceae > Iris > Iris pallida. The sequence goes on along the minus strand of JANAVB010020600.1, from coordinate 3,301,218 downwards.
AATAATCGAACTCAATGAGAGAGTTCCGTGTAGCAATGTGGTTTAAGCATGCAATATGACAATTACTAATTAAAATGCAAGAAAACATAACCGTAACTTGCATTTTTTTTGTATGACTGTATCGAGTTGTCGGTACCGGAAAGGAAGTCAAGTACGTCCTCGAAATCCTACAGTTTGAGAATCCTGACTTAGAACCATAAATGAGCCATATCTAGGTGTGCTAGTTGCAATTTCTAGAAACAGACCCTAATCAGATTTTAAGTTATTAAATTAAATTATCGAAATCCGTCTAACGTCGTAAACTACATTTGTTATCAATTAATAGGATAAACCGATTACTGATTTATTGGGAAAAATAGCAATTACAGGTTAATTGGCAAAACTTTGTATTTTAATAATATATCTAAAACTAAGTTTTCTTTAAATGATAAAAACATGAACTTGTTAATTACTAGTAATTTATTCACTTTAATTAAATGTGAGAAATTCTTATTAATTTTATACAAAATAATTAATACCCAATTATAATTATGCGCCTAGCTACGCCAACAACAAACCCAGAAAAGAAAATAGAAAATCTACACTATACAATTACAGGGCCACAAAAAATAAAGAAAAACTGGGCTTATGTCCTTACAACAAAATAAATTAAATTAAATAGTTGAGACGAGCTCTGAGTGCCGTGAAGCGGTCCAAACAGAAGGCCGTGCACCCAAAATACTAAAGGCCAGTAACCAATTCTAAAATAAAAATATAATTAAATATAATTTATAAAAATGGGGTATCTCAGACTTGGTCATGCAATCTCATGTTGCTGGCTAACGCCTCAACGTACAGGGAGTGTCCCGTAGCGTTTGCGTTTCGCCGAGGCTCATCCGACCGATACGGTCGTCGCCTAAGGGATACGGAAATAATAAAACCAACACTTAAAACCAATCAGGAAACCAATTTAATAAACCGTTTGCAAAGACCTGGATTTTAGAAATAGGTTTCGATATACAAAAATTACTGAACATTATAAAGTACTTTTTGAAATACTTTTACGAAAAATTTGGGCAGCACCTCCTCTGTAACTAGGACGATCTAGCCACATAGGCGGTACAAAATCCACACCCAACTAGGCGATCCCTGTAGTGCCCCATCCCGCTCAGTCAATCGGAGGAATCGAAACGCCGACGGCGTTCGGCCTTAGCCTTGCAACGGCTGCTGGAAGACATCGCTCGGTCGAGGCGACCGCTCGCTCAGGTGGGGTAGTTTCGGTGAACTTGCCTCATCTTAGCCTTCACATAATAAATTGCATATTTTCAACTTGCACAAGTAGGCTTAATAATAAAAGAGATGAATCCACATAGCTAAAGAAAATAATCCCGACGGGCCGAATTGAGTTAGAATATGGAAAGGTCTAACGGTCGGCTTAGAGTTGGTGCACGGCGTGCTTTGAAAATGACACTCGGTCTTTCGTTCCGTGGCTTGGGAGAAGAAAAGTTGGTCTTCGGTACAAAAGCAAAGAGTTAGCCTAAGTCATAGGCGTCGTCCGCATGAATGCTTCATAAAGCATGCACGGTCCTGTCGTCCAAGGCTTGGCATAGCCTTGACTTGCCCAAAGTTAAGTTGCGTTGAGCGGCTTGTGACCTAAGTCTAGGCACCCGAGTGACTTGGTCGTTCAAGTTGGATGCGTGCACGGCACGATCCGTTAAGGCAAAGCTTGACGCAGCCTTTGCTCGTTAAGTTGTTGCGAAGTTAAGTTAGGCAAAGTTATGCCGGTCGACCTAAGATATTACAAGCACTGTCCCGCACCTTCGCGGTTTGTCAAGTTAAGTAGTCCCACGATCTCAAGGCCCGTCGACTTGGGCATGAGTGTCACGCAGAGCACGATTGGCTTAAGGCACGATGCACGGGCTTAATGTTTAAGGCAAGGATCACAATTGATTCAAAGTGAGTTTTGAGAAAGGACTATCAAATAGGCATTAATGAGTTGAACCAAATGATAGGGTAACAAGGAAGGAAATGCTCGCGACCGTGGGTCGTCGAGGGGTCTCAAGGAAAGGAATGCTCGCGACCGTGGGTCGTCGAGGGGTCTCAAAGATAGAAGCTTGGTTTTGGTAGAGGAATGACTGTGTGAGACGTCAGTTTGTGTCGAGTCTTGCATGGTCATTTGACAACTTGTCGACAAGGGCGATGAACCCTCGAACGGTAACCCTGGGCCATGGGGCCGACTCGGCCTAGGAGGGAACATGGTATAGTCGTGCGTAAGGTTTTGGCACAGGTTAAGCGGGGACTTACGACGGGGCAAGCTACTTGCGTCGAAAGGATCCCGATTAACAAAACTATACGTTAAGGTATAGCTTGTGATGCTAGTGGCCAAGTTCATATAGATGTCGGCAAATAGCGGCTATCCGCATGTATGCCTTTGGATTGAGTTGAGTTGAAGGTGTGTACAGTTAGAACACAAAGTTTGGGCCTAAGATTGGGTTTTAACATAGGCGTCGTGCTTCGGCACGAGATGTGGCGTCAAGTCTTGAGTTATCGGTATATAAGTTGCTTAAGTTGGTTGAGTTGTTTGAGTTTAAGTCGGAAAACCGCCGCAAGGCAAAGTTGGTTGAGTGACACTAACATTCACAAGTCTTGATTGGGTCAGTTGGTGGTCAAAGTAGCAAGGGCCGCTAGACGACAAGGGCCGCGAGGCGGCGATATGGTTAAGTCTTACTGAATTACGAGGCACGGCCTCAGCAAGGGTTTGTAGCACGGTCACACGAAAAATGGAGCTTCATCGCATAGTTGTGTCTCTGATTTTAAGCCGTAAGGCAAACACGACTCGATAGGTTAATGTTGTTGGCACAAGAAGGGTCTTGAGGCAAGGTATTGAGTTAACGTTGTCGTTGCAAGCACGAGATGGTCTAGAGACACGGAATAGGCCAAGGCGTCGGTCCTAAAATTGATCATAAGATAAGAGTAGAAAGACAATCATAAAGGGGACTAAGTTGCACAAAAGTAAATCAAACATGTTGGGTTTGTATGGTTGGGCGAGGAGCTCATTCCACCAGTACAGTTGAGTACTGACACCCACATAGTTTCCATGTGCAGGCACAGGTAGAAGCTCGTGGCGCGAAGCTCACTTGGATGCGTCGAGGCACGAAGTTCCTTGGCGATTCGAAACGTGCGGCCGTATGGATTGAAGACTTATACGAGACATAATGTATGGACGTCGCCTTCCGAAGCTTCCGCTGGACTCAAGACTTATATTGAGAGATGAGAGAGAGCTGAGTGAACTTGTAAAATGTGAGAAGAGTGAGCTTGAGTGATTGTAATATTGGCCTTGCGCCCCCAATGTAACTGTTGTTTCAATATCAATAAAGAGCTTCTTTGAATAACTTGTGTTTGTTCTTAATTTCTGCTGCTATTATTCAATGTCTCTGCTTGGAACTTCTGTGCGACGACCCCGTCGCAGCTGCCGGAATCGACCGTTATGGAACCCGTCTTGCACGAGCGTAATCTAGGCTCGTGCGGTATCACGCCTTAGCGAGGACGATCGCTCCTACGGGAGCGGGGCGTGACATAATGGTATCAGAGCACGACTTTACGTCCTTGGACTACCGATTGAATTCTTTAACTCCGCTGTTCCGCAAACTCTGAATGTTGCTTCCGCATATTGATATCGTTGGTGCGCTCTCTCTCAAATGTCCCACGGGATGTCCATACAATAAGTCTATCTATTTTGCAAAATATAGGGAAAATAGTTTTTGATAAGATACAAAAAGATGGTTCGCGTAAGCGCGATTGGCTAAGTCGGGTTGGGCATATACACCAAAGTTACGTCGACCTTAGAAAAGTCGAGTGCGGGATTCAAATTGTGTCGGACAAGAATGAGTTAGACTTGATTGAGTAAATGGATGACTATCGATAGGGATGCTATCAAACGACGATATCGTCGGTGCGATATAGATGAGCGTGCTTGGAATTCGAGGAATAGTTCGAATGGAAAATTTAAAGAAGTCGATTGTGAATCGAATGATAGTTTTGAGGATTTGTTGAATGACTTCATCCCTGAGTGGTGTATGCGATAGCCTCAGGGATGTCGATCGATCGATTGAGGATTCGGGATGTCGATGAGTCTAGCAGCAAGCGTCACACATATGCAAAGCCTTAGATCGTGTACGATGGAGTGAGTTATTGTCTTAAAGTTTGATAAGTTGATTCGAACGACCTAGAAATTGACGTGCACGGAACGTGCATGGGATTGAGGATTTGTGCAAGTATGAAACGCGAAAGTGATCGAGTAGATGAAACTGAATCGAAGAAAAGTTAGGATATATGAATGGATGACTTGATCGAGGAAATCAAAACAGATCGTATACGAAAAGTTAGCACGGCGAGAAGATAGCATGCATGAAAAGTTTGATTCGAATGTTTAAAAATGACTTTAAGGATTGGGTTGAATGTTGCTCGATGATTGAGTTAACAAAGGGACGATACGATTGAGGAAATGCATTGGCCGATGACTTAAGATAGACGAATGAACAATACGTGAAATTGGTTCGAGGAAATTGATGTCGTGAATGGTTCGAGGGATAATGATCGAACTTGAATTTGAATGTCGAAAATTTTTTCCATTCGGACGATAGCATCATTCGCACGACTCGAGATTGGTTGCAAAGGAAGATCGTCAGGTTACGCATATCGTCGATGGTATTGAGGCGTATCAAAGATCGATATGCGATAACTCGGGGGTACTCTGACTCGGCGAATGACGATCGTACAAGTGTTATTGTTCGGTTAGATGCAATACTTAGGATTTTGATCGAGATGAATGTTGGATGAAAATGATCGTGTCTTGATGGTTACGTTGATAGCCACAACGTCGACGATCTTGTCTTGCACGAGTGCAACTCCAGCCTCGCATATGCATTGCGTCAGATTTGGGGCGATTGTTCCGCGTGAGCGCTGACATAGTGATTCATGTCGCGGGAATGATCGAACTCGGAAAACCAGGACGCGGCAACGTTAATTGTCTCGACTTGTCGGTTTGACACGAAGGTGAATTTGAGGATGTTTGGACTTGCGACTGATGAATGAATGAAACTTGAGAATTGAGTAGGTGCAATCCGCGCATCGAAAATGAATTAGTCTAGACGCAAAACAAGACTTACGTCCCGATGAGGATGATTATCCCATGGGAGCGTGCATGGTGATTCATGCCCATCGTGGAAAATCTGACTCGCGTGAGATCGGGACACAACATATTGTTAAGCTAGACGACCTCATGATCGATTTCGTGAATTGGAATAGATGACTTAGAAAATATGGAATGTAGAATTTTGGTTAGCAATGAATTGCATCATAGCGTGCTCGAATTGAGAAAGATTGATAGACGATCTGTGTCGAACGTGTTCAAAGAGATAGACTATACGAAATGGCTTGTTGAACGAGTGAGATTGATATGTTAAGGAATTGGTTGAAACGTAAGTTGTCATAGGATGGCTTTGCTGAATAACTCGGACCCCGTACGACGAAATATTGGGATGTGTGTAGGCAATCTATGCTCGAAGTTTAGAAAATCGGAGTAATGCGAGCTTGGGTAGAAAACCCCGTACTATCAACTTGGTTTGACCTTAGGATGGGGTCAGTGTTGATATCGTTGTTTGAAAACTATGATTCCAATACTGACGGAAAGACATAGCCTAGCAGTTAGGCAGACGTTCCGGTACGGAGCGATAGGAATGGTGAAGGCACCACTCATGAGGCTCGGTTGACATGCATGTATATCAAGGACGCTTGAATGCGTGCACGATCCGACTCGAGTGGTGATGGCGGGATTCGCTATCACGAGGCTTGGTTGAAATGCATGTATTTTGGGAACGCCTAAGATATGTGCACGATCCATACTAAGTGATACGTTGAATTCAAGTGAGACTTGAGGAATAAAAAAGTGTCGAGGATTTTGAAATCGTATTGAAGAAAATATTGTGGATAGCACGAGCGTGGCACGAATTGAGGGAAGACATAGGTGAATTGTGTGCGAGAGTTCTTGAATGTTGAGTAAAGTGATAAGTCGATAAGTGTACTCAGTTAGTTTTGAGGACGAAACTTTTTCTGAGTGGTGTATAATGTAGTGCCCCGTCCCGCTCAGTCAATCGGAAGAATCGAAACGCCGACGATGTTCGGCCTTAGCCTTGCAACGGCTGCTGGAAGACATCGCTTGGTCGAGGCGACCGCTCGCTCAGGTGGGGTAGTTTCGATGAACTTGCCTCATCTTAGCCTTCACATAATAAATCGCATGTTTTCAACTTGCACAAGTAGGCTTAATAATAAAAGAGATGAATCCACATAGCTAAAGGAAATAATCCCGACGGGCCGAATTGAGTTAGAATATGGAAAGGTCTAATGGTCGGCTTAGAGTTGGTGCACGACGTGTTTTGAAAATGACACTCGGTCCTTCGTTCCATGGCTTGGGAGAAGGAAAGTTGGTCTTCGGTGCAAAAGCAAAGAGTTAGACTAAGTTATAGGCGCCGTCCGCATGATTGCTTCATAAAGCATGCACGGTCATGTCGTCCAAGGCTTGACATAGCCTTGACTTGCCCAAAGTTAAGTTGCGTTGAGCGGCTTGTGACCTAAGTCTAGGCACCCGAGTGACTTGGTCGTTCAAGTTGGATGCATGCACGGCACGATCCGTTAAGGCAAAGCTTGACGCGGCCTTTGCTCGTTAAGTTGTTACGAAGTTAAGTTAGGCAAAGTTATGCCGGTCAACCTAAGACATTACAAGCACTGTCCTGCACCTTCGCGGCTTGTCAAGTTAAGTAGTCCCACGATCTCAAGGCCCGTCGACTTGGGCAGGAGTGTCACGCAGAGCACGATTGGCTTAAGGTACGATGCACGGGCTTAGTGTTTAAGGCAAGGATCACAATTGATTCAAAGTGAGTTTTGAGAAAGGACTATTAAATAGGCATTAATGAGTTGAACCAAATGATAGGGTAACAAGGAAGGAAATGCTCGCGACCGTGGGTCGTCGAGGGGTCTCAAGGAAAGGAATGCTCGCGACCGTGGGTCGTCGAGGGGTCTCAAAGATAGAAGCTTGGTTTTGGTAGAGGAATGACTGTGTGAGACGTCAGTTTGTGTCGAGTCTTGCATGGTCATTTGACAACTTGTCGACAAGGGCGATGAACCCTCGAGCGGTAACCCTGGGCCATGGGGCCGACTCGGCCTAGGAGGGAACATGGTATAGTCGTACGTAAGGTTTTGGCACAGGTTAAGCGGGAACTTGCGACGGGGCTAGCTACTTGCGTCGAAAGGATCCCGATTAACAAAACTATACGTCAAGGTATAGCTTGTGATGCTAGTGGCCAAGTTCATATAGATGTCGGCAAATAGCGGCTATCTGCATGTATGCCTTTGGATTGAGTTGAGTTGAAGGTATGTACAGTTAGAACACAAAGTTTGGGCCTAAGATTGGGTTTCAACATAGGCATCGTGCTTTGGCACGAGATGTGGCGTCAAGTCTTGAGTTGTCGGCATATAAGTTACTTAAGTTGGTTGAGTTGTTTGAGTTTAAGTTGGAAAACCGCCGCAAGGCAAAGTTGGTTGAGTGACACTAACATTCACAAGTCTTGATTGGGTCAGTTGGTGGTCAAAGTAGCAAGGGTCGCTAGACGGCAAGGGCCCGAGACGGCGATATGGTTAAGTCTTACTGAATTACGAGGCACGGCCTCAACAAGGGTTTATAGCACGGTCACACGAAAAATGGAGCTTCATCGCGTAGTTGCGTATCTGATTTTAAGCCGTAAGGCAAACACGACTCGATAGGTTAACGTTGTTGGCACGAAAAGGGTCTTGAGACAAGGTATTGAGTTAACGTTGTCGTTGCAAGCACGAGACGGTCTAGAGACACGGAATAGGCCAAGGCGTCGGTCCTAAAACTGATCCTAAGGTAAGAGTAGAAAGACAATCATAAAGGGGACTAAGTTGCACAAAAGTAAATCAAACGTGTTGGGTTTGTATGGGTGGACGAGGAGCTCATTCCACCAGTACAGTTGAGTACTGACACCCACATAGTTTCCATGTGCAGGCACAGGTAGAAGCTCGTAGCACGGAGCTCGCTTGGATGCGTCGAGGCACGAAGTTCCTTGGCGATTCGAAGCGTGCGGCCGCATGGATTGAAGACTTATACGGGACATAATGTATGGACGTCGCCTTCCTAAGCTTCCGCTGGACTCAAGACTTGTATTGAGAGATGAGAGAGAGCTGAGTGAACTTGTAAAATATGAGAAGAGTGAGCTTGAGTGATTGTAATATTGGCCTTGCGCCCCCAATGTAACCGTTGTTTCAATATCAATAAAGAGTTTCTTTGAATAACTTGTGTTTGTTCTTAATTTCCACTGCTATTATTCAATGTCTCTGCTTGGGACTTCTGTGCGACGACCCCGTCGCAGCCGCTGGAATCGGCCGTTATGGAACTCGCCTTGCACGAGCGCAATCTAGGCTCGTACGGCATCACGCCTTAGCGAGGACGATCGCTCCTACGGGAGCGGGGCGTGACATAATGGTATCAGAGCACGGCTTTATGTCCTTGGACTACCGATTGAATTCTTTAACTCTGCTGTTTCACAAACTCTGAATGTTGCTTCCGCATATTGATATCGTTGGTGCGCTCTCTCTCAAATGTCCCACGGGATGTCCATACAATAAGTCTATCTATTTTGCAAAATATAGGAGAAACAGTTTTTGATAAGAAACAAAAAGATGGTTCGCGTAAGCGCGATTGGCTAAGTCGGGCTGGGCATATACACCAAAGTTACGTCGACCTTAGAAAAGTCGAGTGCGGGATTCAAATTGTGTCGAACGTGAATGAGTTAGACTTGATTGAGTAAATGGATGACTATCGATAGGGATGCTATCAAACGGCGATATCGTCGGTGCGATATAGATGAGTGTGCTTGGAATTCGAAGAATAGTTCGAATGGAAAATTTAAAGAAGTCGATTGTGAATCGAATGATAGTTTTGAGGATTTGTTGAATGACTTCATCCCTGAGTGGTGTATGCGATAGCCTCAGGGATGTCGATCGATCGATTGAGGATTCGGGGTGTCGATGAATCTAGCAGCAAGCGTCACACATATGTAAAGCCTTAGATCGTGTACGATGGAGTGAGTTGTTGTCTTAAAGTTTGATAAGTTGATTCGAACGACCTAGAAATTGACTTGCACGGAACGTGCACGGGATTGAGGATTTGTGCAAGTATGAAACGCGAAAGTGATCGAGTAGATGAAACTGAATCAAAGAAAAGTTAGGATATACGAATGGATGACTTGATCGAGGAAATCAAAACGGATCGTATACGAAAAGTTAGCACGACGAGAAGATAGCGTGCATGAAAAGTTTGATTCGAATATTTAAAAATGACTTTAAGGATTGGGTTGAATGTTGCTCGATGATTGAGTTAACAAAGGGACGATACGATTGAGGAAATGCATTGGCCGATGACTTAAGATAGACGAATAAACAATACGTGAAATTGGTTCGAAGAAATTGATGTCGTGAATGGTTCGAGGGATAATGATCGAAATTGAATTTGAATGTCGAAGAAATTTTCCAGTCGGACGATAGCATCATTCGCACGACTCGAGATTGGTTGCAAAGGAAGATCGTCAGGTTACGCATATCATCTATGGTATTGAGGCGTATCAAAGATCGATATGCGATAACTCGGAGGTACTCTGACTCGACGAATGACGATCGTACAAGTGTTATTGTTCGGTTGTATGCGATACTTAGGATTTTGATCGAAATAAATGTTGGATGAAAATGATCGTGTCTTGATGGTTACGTTGATAGCCACAACGTCGACGATCTTGTCTTGTGCGAGCGCAACTCCAGCCTCGCACATGCGTTGCGTCGAATTTGGGACGATTGTTCCGCGTGAGCGCTGACATGGTGATTCATGCCGCGGGAATGATCGAACTCGGAAAATCAGGATGCGGTAACGTTGATTGTCTCGACTTGTCGGTTTGACGCGAAGGTGAATTCGAGAATGTTTGGACTTGCGACTGATGAATGAAAGAAACTTGAGAATTGAGTAGGTCCAATCCGCGCATCAAGAATGAACTATTCTAGACACAAAACAAGAGTTACGTCCCGATGAGGATGATTATCCCGCGGGAGCGTGCATAGTGATTCATGCCCACCGTAGAAAATCTGACTCGCGTGAGATCGAGACACAACATATTGTTAAGCTAGACGACCTCATGATCGATTTCGTAAATTGGAATAGATGACTTAGGAAATATAGAATATGAAATTTTGGTTAGCAATGAATTGCGTCATAGCGTGCTCGAATTGAGAAAGATTGATAGACGATCTGTGTCGAACGTGTTCAAAGAGATAGACTATGCGAAATGGCTTGTTGAATGAGTGAGATTGATATGTTAAGGAATTGGTTGAAACATAAGTTGTCATAGGATGGCTTTGCTGAATAACTCGGACCCCGTACGATGAAATGTTGGAATGTGTGTAGGCAATCTATTCTCGAAGTTTAGAAAATTGGAGTGATACGAGCTTGGGTAGAAAACCCTGTACTATCAACTTGGTTTGACCTTAGGATGGGGTCAGTGTTGATATCGTTGTTTGGAAACTATGATTCCAATACTGACGGAAAGACATAGCCTAGCTGTTAGGCAGACGTTTCGGTATGGAGCGATAGAAATGGTGAAGGCACCGCTCATGAGGCTCGGTTGACATGCATGTATATCAAGGACGCTTGAATGCGTGCACGATCCGACTCGAGTGGTGATGGCGGGATTCGCAATCATAAGGCTTGGTTGAAATGCATGTATTTTGGGGACGCCTAAGATATGTGCACGATCCATACTAAGTGATACGTTGAATTCAAGTGAGACTTGAGGAATAGAAAAGTGTCGAGGATTTTGAAATTGTATTGAAGGAAAGATTGTGGATAGCACGAGCGTGGCACGAATTGAGGGAAAGCATAGGAGAATTGTGTGCGAGAGTTCTTGAATGTTGAGTAAAGTGATAAGTCGATAAGTGTACTCAGTTAGTTTCGAGGACGAAACTTTTTCTGAGTGGTGTATAATGTAGTGCCCCGTCCCGCTCAGTCAATCGGAGGAATCGAAATGCCGACGGCGTTCGGCCTTAGCCTTGTAACGGCTGCTGGAAGACATCGCTCGGTCGAGGCGACCGCTCGCTCAGGTGGGGTAGTTTCGGTGAACTTGCCTCATCTTAGCCTTCACATAATAAATTGCATATTTTCAACTTGCACAAGTAGGCTTAATAATAAAAGAGATGAATCCACATAGCTAAAGAAAATAATTCCGACGGGCCGAATTGAGTTAGAATATGGAAAGGTCTAACGGTCGGCTTAGAGTTGGTGCACGACGTGCTTTGAAAATGACACTCGGTCCTTCGTTCCGTGGCATGGAAGAAGGAAAGTTGGTCTTCGGTACAAAAGCAAAGAGTTAGACTAAGTCATAGGCGTCGTCCGCATGAATGCTTCATAAAGCATGCATGGTCCTATCGTCCAAGGCTTGGCATAGCCTTGACTTACCCAAAGTTAAGTTGCGTTGAGCGGCTTGTGACCTAAGTCTAGGCACCCGAGTGACTTGGTCGTTCAAGTTAGATGCGTGCACGGCACGATCCGTTAAGGCAAAGCTTGATGCAGCCTTTGCTCGTTAAGTTGTTGCGAAGTTAAGTTAGGCAAAGTTATGCCGGTCGACCTAAGACATTACAAGCACTGTCCCGCACCTTCGCGGCTTGTCAAGTTAAGTAGTCCTACGATCTCAAGGCCCGTCGACTTGGGCAGGAGTGTCACGCAGAGCACGATTGGCTTAAGGCACGATGCACGGGCTTAGTGTTTAAGGCAAGGATCACAATTGATTCAAAGTGAGTTTTGAGAAAGGACTATCAAATAGGCATTAATGAGTTGAACCAAATGATAGGGTAACAAGGAAGGAAATGCTCGCGACCGTGGGTCGTCGAGGGGTCTCAAGAAAAGGAATACTCGCGACCGTGGGTCGTCGAGGGGTCTCAAAGATAGAAGGTTGGTTTTGGTAGAGGAATGACTGTGTGAGACGTCAGTTTGTATCGAGTCTTGCATGGTCATTTGACAACTTGTCGACAAGGGCGATGAACCCTGGGCCATGGGGCCGACTCGGCCTAGGAGGGAACAGGGTATAGTCGTGCGTAAGGTTTTGGCACAGGTTAAGCGGGGACTTGCGACGGGGCTAGCTACTTGCGTCGAAAGGATCCCGATTAACAAAACTATACGTCAAGGTATAGCTTGTGATGCTAGTGGCCAAGTTTATATAGATGTCGGCAAATAGCAGCTATCCGTATGTATGCCTTTGGATTGAGTTGAGTTGAAGGTGTGTACAGTTAGAACACAAAGTTTGGGCCTAAGATTGGGTTTCAACATAGGCGTCGTGCTTCGGCACGAGATGTGGCGTCAAGTCTTGAGTTGTCGGCATATAAGTTGCTTAAGTTGGTTGAGTTGTTTGAGTTTAAGTCGGGAAACCGCCGCAAGGCAAAGTTGGTTGAGTGACACTAACATTTACAAGTCTTGATTGGGTCAGTTGGTGGTCGAAGTAGCAAGGGCCGCTAGACGGCAAGGGCCGCGAGACGGCGATATGGTTAAGTCTTACTGAATTACGAGGCACGGCCTCAGCAAGGGTTTGTAGCACGGTCACACAGAAAATGGAGCTTCATCGCGTAGTTGCGTCTCTGATTTTAAGCCGTAAGGCAAACACGACTCGATAGGTTAACGTTGTTGGCACGAGAAGGGTCTTGAGGCAAGGTATTGAGTTAACGTTGTCGTTGCAAGTACGAGATGGTCTAGAGACACGGAATAGGCCAAGGCGTCGGTCCTAAAACTGATCCTAAGGTAAGAGTAGAAAGAGAATCATAAAGGGGACTAAGTTGCACAAAAGTAAATCAAACGTGTTGGGTTTGTATGGGTGGGCGAGGAGCTCATTCCACCAGTACAGTTGAGTACTGACACCCACATAGTTTTCATGTGCAGGCACAGGTAGAAGCTCTTGGCACGGAGCTCGCTTGGATGCGTCGAGGCACGAAGTTCCTTGGCGATTCGAAGCGTGCGGCCGCATGGATTAAAGACTTATACGGGACATAATATATGGACGTCGCCTTCCGAAGCTTCCGCTGGACTCAAGACTTGTATTGAGAGATGAGAGAGAGAGCTGAGTGAACTTATAAAATGTGAGAAGAGTGAACTTGAGTGATTGTAATATTGGCCTTGCGCCCCCAATGTACCCGTTGTTTCAATATCAATAAAGAGCTTCTTTGAATAACTTGTGTTTGTTCTTAATTTCTGCTGCTATTATTCAATGTCTCTGCTTGGGACTTCTGTGCGACGACCCCGTCGCAGCCGCTGGAATCGGCCGTTATGGAACCCGCCTTGCACGAGCGCAATCTAGGCTCATGCGGCATCATGCCTTAGCGAGGACGATCACTCCTACGGGAGCGGGGCGTGACAATCCCAAACCAGGAAGAACACAAAATCACAACACAAAGACAATATCCCTTTTTAAAGAGTAATAAGCCACAGGCAAAAGCAATTATCCCACTAAGGTAGATAGTTAATACAATATACTAAGATAGGAAACCAAAAAAATGTACGCAACCAGCAACCACTGTCCAAACCACAGAATAACTACGCTGCGACGTACAAACGACGCGTGTATCCCTTAAACACAACAATTAACAAAAGCCGATTCCAGTAACGGGGTCAGGACCGCGTCATCATCGGTACGCAACGCGACACACCAACGGGAGGGACACGGGGACACGAAATTATACCTCGGGTGCTCGGCTAGAGCTCTCAGATGTAAAAATAGAGAAAAGAATCCCCGCGGACAGCGGGATTGGCTCGGGACAGTACGTACGGGAACGCAGACAGTGCACGGGCAGCACAGTAGCCACGAAACAACAGATTGGGGCCCGGGGTGGACCGATCAGCGGTACGAAAGACCGCGGGGCGGAAGGTCGCGGGCGGAACAGCGGCACAGGGCCGCAGGATCGCCGGGAGGCGGGCGGTCGGCCTGGGCAGCCGCGGGGCGCGCACAGGGAGTCGACGGCGTAGGGAGGCGGACGCGCCGGAGGGGTCGAACGGTTCGGGCCGAAGGGAGACGCGGCGCAGGGGGTCGATGACGTCGGGACGCAAGGGAGGGGGTTCTGGAAGGGGAGTGGATTATGGGAAGAGGAAGGAGAAGGGAAGGGAAAAGTTCTCTGAAGGAGGAAATGGGTGAGGAGGTTTATAAAAGTGAGTGTGTGTGAGGAATGGGGGAGGAGAGTGGAGAGGAGAAGTTGTAGGAGGAAGAAGAGTGCTGGTGTGTGTGCGTGAGTGATTTCAGGGGAGAGGGGAACGTGTGTGCAGCTGGGGGGTATTAGGAAAGGTTTGGTTTCATTTTTTTTTTATTATTCTCTTTGACTAAGTATTAGTTAGAAGCTAATTGTTATTTTCAAAAGTCCAAAAAGTGACTTAATAAGGAAACTTGGGTTCGGGACAGGGATCGGGTTCGAATCTCGGGGTCGGACCGGACACGGAATCGGGACTAGGCCACATGCAAAAATCCAATTAATTTATTTTTGAAATAATTATTTCCTGATCCGACTAATAATAATAATAATAATAATAATAATAATAATAATAATAATAATAATCGCCACATGCAAAAATCTAATTAATTTATTTTTGAAATAATTATTTCCTGATCCGACTAATAATAATAATAATAATAATAATAATAATAATAATAATAATAATAATAATAATAATAATAATCATCTAAGACTATGCTAGCAGCCGAAATCCAATAATTCAATAAATTCAAAATTTATGGGTTTCACACAAATATAACCCTGACCAGTGTTGTCAGAACCGGACCGAACTGGCAGTGGAACCGGATCTGACCGAATTTTGCCAAAAAAATCGATTCGATTTGACTTGACTCGGATTTTTTTTTAAGAATCGAGATTTAATCGTTGAATCGGCCGAACCAGTACACAATTGAACCAACCGATTGTATTTTTTTTAGACTCGATAAAGTTTAGAACGTCAGATTTGGGTCAATTGGTTTTTGGTTTTGTCACGACCCGCACCCTGATTAGGGGCACGAGAACGTGGGTACGTTCAGCCTACGCCGCAGTGTCGGCGGTAGAACGCTGTATAGGTCATCTATAACATCTAACATCTAACAATAAGATATATAAACCTGTCATCTCCGCACGGAGGTATAACATAACATCTCAACTCTATATCTCAAACACAAGTCTAGGAAAGATAAAGATAGAACATGATATGGAATCAGACGAAAGAAAAGGAACTGAAATATAAATAGAGTTATCATACTACACAAAGTAGATGTTCAACACAAATAAGTACAAAACCTGAAATATAACTAAGTCACAACTAACAATCGGAACAATCCGATACAAAATTGAAAACTATAAACACTAGACTAGACTAGGCACCCCCTACTGAGCTAGATGCTCCTCAGGCTCCTGAAGGTCACCCTCATGTGTCCCATAGAAGGTAGGACAGTCACCATCATCATCTGTAATATTTTCAACAGGTCCAGTCAGGACAGGAACGAGCACAATACATCTCACGCAGTTCATATCATGTTGGGAAATATAAAGCATGCATAGAGTAAGATACATGGACTGTAAAGAATATATATAAAAACGAGAGAGATTTGATAACTGGAAATATCTATATATATGATAAGTAAGAACTGTAGGTAACCTGTGATTTAGAGCATGATATGGTTATATAAACGGGTTAGGACATATACAAGATTTCACAAGATTGCACAAGATGGAATTTTGATCATATAACCATTTCCTACTCACCCTCCCCAATCAATACACAAGGATCCAGTCAAGTTACGTTACCTTGCACAAGAGGTTTTTATCATGTTTGCTCACGTGATCATGAGAGTACAAGATTGCACAAGAGTATACATGAAAGCGGTGTACATAAAATACAAGATGTTCGTGAAAAGTACATGACAACTGTATTTGATGCACCCCGAGGGGGATAATATCGCATGACAAGATCCATATAGTACCAATCCGTGATAATAACATGACAGCATCATGTAAAGTAATCTAGAGCAAGAATATAAATCCTAACAAGTATGAAAAGATCAGAGAATGTACTCGCCTGTCACCCTGTATGACTGATATGAATAGATGTCCGAACTGGTGTCACAGAGTCCTATTTAGAGTAAAACAGGTCACAATATATCCACAATGGTAAAATTAGAGTATACAATGCATACTACATGATTCTAGGTCAATCTGGTCAAAAGTCAACTCTTGGTCAACTCTAAAAGTCAAACTAGGTCAAACTAGTCAAAATTTGGTCAACCCATGTCAAACTAGTTAAGGTTAGTCAAATCTAGGTCAAACTTAGACTAACTAAGGTTTTGGTCAACATAGACTAGTCACAAGGTCATTAGGTCAAGGGTCAACTCTATAAGGCTAACTCAAACCAATCATAGGCTAACCTGTCTTAGGATACCTAAGATTCTATACCATAAAGCTAAGGCATAACCAATTATCTATACAAAGTATATCACACATAAATACATATATATAATACCAACCTTATCCCTATAATCAAGCTAATCCCATACTCTAACTCAAGTCATGACTCAACTCTAAGTATCTCACTTAACCCCATACATATCTTCATCTACATAGGATTTCCCTCATAATCTATATGGTTAACCTAATCATCTAGTTAGGGTTTAGTCAAACTTAAGTCATCAAGTCATCTAAAATACATCTAAGTCAATTCTGGGTCAAGGTTGACCTATAGTTGACTTTGGTCAACAATGGTCAACAAGGGTCAACTATCTAGTCAAACTAGGTCTACTAAGCCTATTGGTCAATTCTAACTTGCTACTAACCATAGGCTAGTGTAACTAGATACCATGTATAGGTATCTCATATAGGTGTCTATAGCCATACATCTATACAATATATATCTAATACCATATAGTCTCACCTATATATAATACCATAATCTATATATATATACCCATTATATATAACATATATATATACTCTCACATATATACCAACTATATATAGATAACCAAATATATATATATATATATATATATATATATATATATATATATATATATACATATATAGATAGCTAACATATATACACATATATAACATACATATATATATATAATACCCTATATATATATATATATATATATATATATATATATATATATATATATATATATATATATATATATATATATATATATATATATAACATATATACATATATAGATAGAGAGAGAGAGAGAGAGAGAGGAATGGGAGGGTGAGAGTGGGGGTGATGGGGTGTCATGTGTGTGTGTGGACTGGACAGCAGAGGGGGGGGGGGTTCTGTTCTCAGAAAACCGAGAACCAACACACACACACACACACACACACACACACACACATATATATATATATATATATATATATATATATATATATATATATATATATATATATATATATATATATATATATATATATATATACACACATATCTACATATATACCTATCCATATACTCTAAGACACACACCTACACACTCATATACATATACACTCACATATACAATGTATAAATACACAAATATACGTATATATACACACAAAAATTAATTTGAAATTTGTTTTAAAATACTGAATTTAACCCAGAAAATACTGTTCATTATTGAACATTGGGGTAAACCCAAAATCGATACAAAACCAAACTAATATGCCAAAGTGGTGGTTGGTAATTGTGTCCCCATGTGTACACGTGTCGTGTGTGTCCATGGGAGTCCACCACGACACGACACGGCGTGTCCAGGTGTCTAAAACCCAAATCGGGTAACACAGTGCACTGGAATATGCACTGTATCGTGCACGAGTTCATGTGTCTCGTGGACACGACACAAGGGTCTAGAAGTCTCGTGATCACGTGGGTAGATTCGCCTAGGGTTACTCTAAGTGTTCAGCACCCTGAATCGAGTCGGGGTCGTGTCGTATCCGAGTAAGAGAGGCGTATCAGAGCCTCAAGTTCGTGTTTACAGTGTCAGTGAGTGACCAATGCAGAGGCGATTTCGTGTCCGTTACGACACGTGGTCGCATGAAACTTCGTGGGTAGGTTGTCAGAGGGTGCCCCTACCCTCGTGCCAAGTGGCACGTGTCCACGTGTTGGGTCGTGTCCGCAATCAGTGTCGAGTAGCAGGACAGCGTGCACAGTCTCGTGCGCGCGTGTCAGCCAGTCTAGGGCCACGTGTGTGCAACCTATGGTGTCATGGTCGTGTCCTAGGATAGGTGGGGTGTCAGGGTACATGTCCAAGTTCCTGTATCGTGTCCACGACACGTGTGGACACGACACGAAGTGTCAAACAGTGGGGTTTAACAGTGTGCACAGTGTGGTGTTTAACAGTGTGTTCGTGTCCAATTTGGACACGGACACGATACGATTTCGTGCTCAGTCAACTAGGGTTGTGTCCTACAAGCCTAGGGCTACCCAAAAATGTATTTCGTTTTACAAAAACACAACATTAAATCCTAAGTGGCATTTCACCAAACACTGAAATTAAGACACAGATACGTGTCCGATACGGACACCAAACCAAATCTATTTCCTACCAAACTTGACCTATAGTTCCATGGTATCTAGATGCATGCAACTATGAAGAAAAATCACAATATTAACTAGGTATGAGGGTATTTACCTATGAGTGCAAAACTTAATGAAAAGCCTAGAATAGGGGGGGTCTTCTCTTCACTTGGTGATGCCAATATGATGATCAACCTTGCTAGCTAGCCTCCCTTAGCACCCTTGATGTTGTAGGGTCCCAATGCAAAAGACTAGAGGTGATTTGGATCAAAAATGATCAAGTTATGGGGGTTTGAAGGAAAGGGTATTTTCTAGGTTTTAATTCATGTAAATTAATCATGAATGAATGTGAGGGGTTTATATAGGAAGGGGGGAGGGGGGGTGTGGCCTGCCATGGGGGTAGGGGAGGGTGTCCTTGGGTTGCTTCCAAGTTAAGGAAGGTTGACTTCTATGTAAAGGAATGATATTTTGAGGGATTTAAGGAAAATATCTAATATGTAAATATCTAGATATTTACACTACTTTAACCAATGACTAAATATCTATCCTCAAGCTTCTAGGTTAGTAGCTAACCTCTAGATTAGGGTAGACTAGCTTAGGGACTAATCATGGTACTAACAATAATTAAATAATATTAAAAACACATAATACAAATAATTCCAAATAAATCCTAGAAAATTACCAAAATACCCTTTAGGTTAAAAAGTGCTAAAATGGTATCCTAATCACTTGGTTAGGCTTACATGGTCATGGTAGTCTCTAGGTTATGGAATCTCTAGAGTTTACACTAGGGTTATACCAGTAAAATCACAAAGTCATAAGTCGTGACTTAGGAAATAGTTTTAATTAACTAAAAAATCACCAAAAATCATAATATGGTTTAAATATCATTATTAAATAATTATAATTACAAAATTTCAAAATTACCCTCATTTTAGAAACTGGGTGCTACAGGTTTGGTTTTGAGAGACCCTATAATTGTAAGACCAAAACAAACCAAACATACTAAGAACCAAACCGAACAATAAGTAAACGTGGATATCTGATTATTTGTTTGAACCAAACCAAACAAAGTCTATTTCAACCCCGGTTGAATCCCGCCCACACATGAAATAAATATTTTCGGTTTAATAATCGGCCTGGTTTTTAAAAACATTGACTCTGACCGCATAAACTTCCACCGTTGTTTTTGTTTTGTACATACTACAAGGGAAAATGTTACAAGTCTACTACCAAATTCTTACAACCTCTCTCTCATCTCTCACACATGGGTCCCACATCCCCTCTCCCCCCTGCTACATGGGCTCCATCCGACCCCACCACTTTCCCTCCTCCTCTAATCGAAATCCGACACGTGGCAGTTGTAAGGGGTTGTAAACATTTGGTTGTAGGCATAGCAAAGCCAGACCCGGCTCCAGGGGGAGGCAGGCTAGGCCTTCGCCTAGGCCCTCCTCCCCCCCAAAGGGGCCTCCAAAATGTGCTGTTGGCCCACTGCCATATGGATATGGCAAGGAAAAAAAACAAAAACAAAAACTAAGGCCTGGGCCTTGAAGCCAACTGCCAAGTAATGAATTAATACCTAGCCACCTAGGAAGAGGAAACATGCTTCGATCATTATGCATGTGCCTCCATCTTTCCGTTTCTTTTCTCCCAAAAATTGCTAACGGAAAAAAGAAAGAAAGGGAAACTGTCACGCCCCAGAACCAGAATACTGGAGAGCGGGAAAATGACTCAGCCAGCTACGTATTACGGGTAGATGAATACCGTATAATACGATCAATGCTGTCTAAAAGACAAGGGGGTGCATACTACATGAAAGTTTCGCTATGGTCACTTCACATCTATTGTCTCAATCATTCAAACATGAAACAAAAATAGAGAACATATAAGATAAAGCAGTAAGGCATCCCAAACGCTTAGTCAAAATGTTCTTTGATATCTGGCTTTACAAAACATAGCCAGATGATGTAGCAAGGCATACACAATTGTTATCAGCTGCAGCCTGACTTAGTTACAATTATGTAAAAGTAAGTACAAGACGATTCGACTAACATGTCGGTGCCAAACGACAAGGTATAAAGTAGATATCAAAACGAGCGGGGAAGTAAGAAACCCACTCGAGTCCTCCTGCGATCATCCCTCTAGTGTTGACCATCTTGGAGGTAGAAGTAAGCTGAGTCCTCGGAAATCGGCTCTAAATCTGGCCATGTAAAATCAGAGAGGTTAGACCTCTAATAGCAAGTACCACAAGGAAGCACGACATGAGAACTAAAACCAGTAATGAGAAATATGATAAATAGATCTCTGCTTGCAACTAGGGTTCTCATAACATCACGACACTTCGAACCAACCTCCCAACCAAACAAGGACAGAAGTTGGCCCGTCATGTCCTGACATTCTGATCATCTTAGTTAGGCAACAGAGTAGGTACAGTACACAAACAAATCAATTAAAACGGCCATTCAACTACTACGGCTTGCTACTGTGTGTTCTAAGTTATCTTAGAATTATGCAATAAAAGATTCCTCAGTTCTCACTATGTGCAAGCAAGGCTAGTTTACCCAGTCAATCAATTACGCCAATCATGAATTAGACGAGTCACAGCAGGACGTCCGTCATCAATATATAATATACAATAAATAATATAACCAGATACCGCTCCATGCCCGTGTGGCAGGTTTGCAGTATCTGTGGGGACCAACCGACCTGTCGGGCACTTAATAGTCCCAAGAGGGCTGCCATGTAAGAACTCGGAAATCTATTCTCTCCATGTAATTATTATTTTATTTAACTTAGTAGTCTCTACGTTGAGTGAAGTACCATGCCGTGGATCATGGTCATTCAGAATGAGTACTTTCGTACGGGGTACGATATGCACAACTCTACAATGATACCAGTGCAGTCAGGTTGTAGGTCTTACATAGCGTAATGCAACAATCAAAACTAACCACGGAGTAATTATGCCTTGACCATAAAGTATACATGCTTCTTTGGTAAGATAAATAAATAATAAATGAATTGAAGCCTGCATGTGCCTGTATGCCAACATTCAGGATCAGCCAGTCGATTTCAATAGTTCATAGTTCATATGAACGTGTCTCATTCATTCAATTCAATAAGAAGACTAGCCAGTCTCTTAGTTCTAATTAGGAACGCATGATCAATTATTAGTCAAGGTCACAATCATTATCAATGGTGACAAGGCATGAAAGTCAACTAGTATTCAGTGGGGTCGAGTCTACAACTCTCAGGGGTTTAATTCCAATCAATCGGGGTATCTATAACTCGATTCACGACACATGGTACATCCCACGTAACAATCTATATTTAACAGAAATATCAACATATCATGATTATATCAAGTTTATGCAAAAAGGCGTAAGGATATAAAATGGACGTTAAATATCTAATAAGATATCAATATACAGGGCTATAGAATGTCACGACCCGCACCCGTTTTTTTTTTTTAAACGGATACGAGACGTGTCCAAGCCAGCCTACGCCGCAGTGTCGGCGGTAGAACGCTGTCACGGCCATGAACATCAAAATCACAAACAATGCTCATTCACATAATTAATTTAATTTACAAAGATCACAAGTTTTACATTTGCTGAAAAATATAAACTTGTACAAATATTTGAATGGCTACAACTCCACTAGCTAGCTAATCTCTAGGCTTCCCGTCTGCAAGTATACCATCACTTCCCAAACTAAGTGATCCTCGGCTAACCTGAAAATGTTGGTTTCCAGTCAGGAATGGAACGAGCACAATTCACTGAATGCAATTTCAAATAAAGAAGATGACTATAAACAAAGGTTAGACATCAATCATGGGTTTGAAAATAAACATGAAATATAAAAACCAATAGTAAGTAAATAGACACAAAATACTCTCCCCGACTGTTAGAAGTACCTTTGATATGTGATCGGTCTCGGGACAATTATGCGACACTGTCTACACTGTCTAAAGTTACACTGTCTACACTGTCTAAGTTACACTGTCTACACTGTCTAAGTTACATTGTCTACATTGTATAAAGCTACACTGTCTACAGAAAATATTGCAATAAAGAAACATTGTCTACAAAATAACAATCATGATCTACATAGTTTAAATGCAATAATAATCACGGTCTACACTGTCTACTTTGCAATAAATAAATCACTGTCTACACTGTCTACACTGTCTACACTGTCTACACTGTCTACACTGTCTAAGGTCAGATCACACATCCTTGGTACTTCTCATTCCCGACTCAACAATTTATAATAGAAAAATAATCACATAACCAATGACATAACCAATGAAATATAGTGAAAATCAATATCGAAATGCAGACAATAAACTGTACTCGCCTGTGGTCCTTTGCTGGTGAAACCGACCATCTGAACTACTCAATGTGCCACTATAGTCAAAACCCGTACAACAGTCCCCGAAAGCTGAAATAAACAATACCAATGATCTCAGAATAGTCCAATTAGCTAGAATTGCCTGTCCTTAAGTCCAATTCTGGACACAGGGGCAAAACGGTAATTTTGGGCAAAAACGATGTCCGCCATTGGACCCGCTTTGCACCAGAAAGCGTGCCAGAGTCAATGGTCTCTAAAGTCGTCAAACTACATGTCTACGAACCCAGTTTTCCCGATACGAACCCAACCGTATGTCCAAAGTTGGATTCCGGCGGGCCATGCACAAAATCACCCGTTGAGTGGGACCGTAGGGCCCACAAAACGACGATTTTATCAACGGTCTCAGAGTCGGACCAAACTTGGCATACAGGACCAGAAAAATGATACGGTTCTGTTGGCGTAAGTTTCGTCTCGATCCGATGAGCGTGCACAAAGTAATTGGAGAATTTGCAACGTGCACGATACGGTGAATTTCGACGGATACGCATCAAATTCGTCGCGCACACGCGACCAATTTGAATTCCGTCAAAGCCCACACGACCACGAAGCTGTTACGCAGCTTTCGATACTTTCGGTACGCGACCACGTCGTCCGGATTGGCGTGACGCATGTCGTGTGGAGCGTTTCTAGTTTTTGGAAAACAGATTTTTTACGAATTTCAAATCAATTTCTGTCACATTATAATGGACTACAATTAAAACTAAAAGTAGGGTTTTTGTGTCCTATATGTTTTCAATAAATGCTTTCAGGTAGATTTTTGAAGTCATGCATGGTTTGGGCGAAAACTGGCCGCGAACCAGAGTGTTTGGACTGTTTTATACGTCCTGTTTTGTCAGTTATTCGAACGACTTTGCGTCGATCTTTCGGGAAATCTAGCGCATGAAAAATAAATCTATTTAAAGGGGATGGAAGCCCTATAGGTTGTGAACATACCCGAAGAATCGGTTCGTCAAGAGGACGAGCGTGGAAGTCGTGGTTGCCACGCAAAGTCGGCCTCCCTTAACCCCCTACTGCTGTCGCTTGTTCAGTCCCCGCGCGCGTGTCGGCGCTCCTGTGCGCGGCTTGGTCGGCCTGTGGCGCTGGCCGCGCGCGGTGGTGGCCGCCCAGGCTAGGGTGGTGGCGGCGCGTGATGGAGTTAGGGTTTTGTTGTGGCTTACGAGAGGAAGCTCTCGATATATATACGATTATCAGCATGCTCGGGCGTGGTTTCTGCTCTTTGAAGCAGGGTGCAAGTCGGGTGGGCCCGGCCTGTGGGGGAAGCTCCTTTGCGGAGAAAGCCTGAGGCTTGGGTCTACCAACTACAAGTCTACAACAAACATGAGACTAGATATGCATCTACAAATCTTAACTACATACAGTCGGTTATTGCTCTTGCTAATTCGACTTTGACCATGAAAACAACAATCTATCAAGCTCATTATTCATATCCCCAGGTATAGCAGCATTTAGTGGCCAGACTCACATGGGCGGCTAAGAGACTCAAGTTCCTGCTAGGATTTATCAATCTTCCTTTCTGTTTCTTTTTTTTCTTTTTCCTTATTTATTAATAACTAAATATATGTATACCTATATGTATACGTATAATCACTTATACGTATATATACACGTATTCCTTTATATATATATATATACATAAACATATATACGCATATTTATATACGTACACACATACGTATGTACGTAGATATATTTATATATTCACGTACACACGTATGTATACACACACCCACACATCTATATATATATATTTACGTATATTTATCACACATAATTATATATTATAAATATACTCATTAATAAAAGTATATTTCTATTTACATAATCATACACCCATATTTAAATATATATTTATATATTAATACACATGCACCTATTTATTATTCATTTATATAATCACTCACATATATTTATCTATACACCCACCCATATATATCATACATTTATGTATACTCCTATATCTTTCGATAAAAATACGATAATGATAACTATTAATAATAAATAATTTATATTTAATAACCACAATAAGAGTATTAATATCAAATAACCTCAATAGAAGAAGAATAATAATAATAATAATAATAATAATAATAATAATAATAATAATAATAATAATAATAATAATAATAATAATAATAACAAAATTCAATAAGCCAATAGTTAATTATTTATAAAATCTAAAATCACCATTTAGTTTTTAAAAAAAAATATAAATCAAAAATTTCCGGGAAGGGAGGCTACATAGAAGATCCAGGGTAAGCAGGCTACGCTCATGTCAGCCTACGCTCAAGTCAGCCTACGCTCAAGTCAGGCTACGCTCAAGTCAGCGTACACTCAGGTCAAGCTACGCTCAAGTCAGCGTACGCTCAGGTCAAGCTACGCTCAAGTCAGCGTACGCTCAGGTCAAGCTACGCTCAAGTCAAGCTAGCGTATGGACTCCATACGACTCCTCTTCAAGGCAGCGTATGTACTCCATACGCTTCCTCTTCAAGGAAGCGTATGTACTCCATACGACTCCTCTTCAAGACAGCGTATGCAAGACCATACGCTTCCAAAAGGCAGCGTATGAACTCCATACGACTCCTCTTCAAGACAGCGTATGCAAGACCATACGCTTCCAAAAGGTAGCGTATGAACTCCATACGACTCCTTACCATCCAAGCCAGCGTACGCAAGTCATACACTTCCAAAAGGCAGCGTATGAACTCCATACGACTCTTTACCATCCAAGCCAGCGTACTCAAGTCATACGCTTCCAAAAGGCAGCGTATGAACTCCATACGACTCCTTACTATCCAAGCTAGCGTACGCAAGTCATACGCTTCCAAAAGGCAGCGTATGAATTAAACTGCGCTGCGCTAAAGAGCGCACGCAGCTCAGTGGCGCAAGCTAAAAAGCTAGCGCACACTGCTCACTGTCTTCTCCAGAACAGCAAGAACTCCATGGTTTGAACCCAAAGCTTCAAAATCCATAACTGGGTCAAAATAAGTCCAAATCCAACTTTGCAAAGGTTAAAATTGGGTAGAATAAAATTCTCTACAAATGGAACCATCAAAACTTGCAAACAAAGAAGTTTGATAGATCAAAACCACCAAAATCCGAAAATAACTCATTTCTAGATCTACAAAAATTAAAGCTTCGTAATGAAAAATGCCAAGTTCTAAACTCTCTTAGGATCATGAGAGGAAGATAAATGAACTATAAAAACATGGGTTCTCATGGGAAGCAAGTTTTACTTGCCTACGGTTTGGTAGGTGGAGGGAGTGATGAGGAAGAAGAAGAAGAGTGATAGTGAAGAAAAAATAATGAAGAGAGAGAAAGGGGGGGTTGGCTTTAAATGAAAAGGTGGTGGTAGGTGGGGGTGTTAGGTTTGGTTCATGATGAACCAACTAGCTAAACCAAACCAAGCCGAACCCAAAGTCTAGTTAAAGCAGAGAAATAAAAGCAGAAAGTAAAATGCAGATAATTAATTAGCATAAATTTAAAGGAATTTAGATACAGGATAATACATGATAAATATTAAATAAATACATTTGAGTAGTACATGTATAAAAATACGTATTCTGGAAACGGGAAGTGGCATCTCTACCCTCCTTAGAAAAATTTCGTCCTCGGAATTTCAAATCCAAGCAGGATAGAAACATCGGGGCTAAACTAATCTAAGTACAAGCAATTCAACCAAGCAATCATTTTACAATGTCCATAGCAAGTAACATATCTATATTTAACAATCTACGATATCAAGCAATTCTACCCAAAAGGTGATAAGCATGAGGAATCAAGACAATCAAGGTACACAGAAAAAGATATACCTTGTGAGTCAAACATGTGTGGATACCGTGATCGGATATCATCCTCACGTTCCCACGTTGACTCTCCCAAAGAGTGATGACCCCAAGCAATCCGGACAAGGTTAATTGTTCGGTTCTTGAGTATCTTCTCTCTTCGGTCCAAGATGGACACAGGCTGCTCCTTGTAAGACAGGTTGGTACCAACAACCAGTTCTGAATGATCGAGGATATGGCTGGGGTCCGATACATACCTTCGCAATTGAGATACATGAAATACGTCATGCACCTCTCGTAACGAAGGTGGAAGGGACAAACGATAAGCAATATCGCCTACCCTATCAAGGATAATGAATGGTCCTACGTATCGCGGACTCAACTTCCCACGAACGCCAAATCTAATGACCCCACGGGTAGGTGAGATCCGCAAGAACACGTGGTCCCCAACAGAAAACTCTAGCGGCCTACGATGTTGGTCCGCCCAATGACGATGTCGATCCTGCGCAACTCGAAGTCGCTCTCTAATTCCTTTAACCAATTCAACCGTCTGGATAATCATTTCTGGGCCTAGCATCTTCCTTTCCCCAATATCATCCCATGCTAGTGGCGATCTACACTTCTTACCATATAGTGCCTCAAATAGCGCCATCTGGATACTGGCTTGATAACTGTTGTTGTATGAGAACTCAACTAAGTACAGGTGGCTTTCCCAAGATCCTCCAAAATCCAGAGTGCAAGCTCGTAACATATTTTCCAAAGTCTGAATTGTCCTTTCTGATTACCCATCCGTCTGCGGATGGTAAGCCGTGCTAAATCTTAACTTGGTACCCAGACTATGATGCAAGCTCTTCCAGAAATGTGATATAAAGTGGGTATCTCGATCTGACATAATACTGACAGGGACTCCATGCTGCCTGACTATCTGCTGCATGTACAACTCCGCCAACTTTTCTGTAGATTGTCCTACTCTGAAAGGAAGAAAGTGTGCTACCTTGGTAAGCCGATCTACTATCACCCAAATAGCATCTTTACCACTTGGTGATCTCGGTAAACCGGTCAAAAAGTCCATTGTGATGTGTTCCCACTTCCATTCCGGGATAGGAAGCGGTTGTAATAATCCAGCTGGCCTCTGCTGTCCTGCCTTTACTTGCTGGCATATCAAGCAACGGGAAACAAACCTAGCTATATCCCTCTTCATCCCGTTCCACCAGAAGTGCTGCTTGATATCTTGGTACATCTTGGTCCCTCCAGGATGTATAGAATACTGAGAACTGTGAGCTTCTATCATAACTTCCTGTCTGATATCTCCACTAGGTACACATAAACGTGATCCAAACCTAAGTGTACCATCTTCGTGGATTTACATCTCTTTTCTGAGCCCTGACTCACATTCTGTCCTAAGCTTCTGAATCCTTGGGTCCTGTACCTGGGCTGCCTTGATCCTTCCTACCAAGTCGGATTGAACTTGTAGACTTGCCAGAATTCCTATATCATTAGGAAGTATAACTTCGATACCCATCTCCTGAAGGTCTTCTAAGATGTGCTTCTGCGTTGTCAACATAAATGCGCCGCCTCTTCTGCTAAGAGCGTCTGCTACCACATTAGCCTTGCCTGGATGATACTGAAGCTCAACGTCGTAATCCTTGATCAGCTCTAACCATCTTCTCTGCCTCATGTTCAGCTCCTTCTGAGTAAAGATGTACTTCAGACTTTTATGGTCTGTGTACATGTCCACTCGGTCATCATATAAATAATGTCTCCATAGCTTCAAAGCAAATACTACTACCGCCAACTCCAAATCATGAGTTAGGTAATTCTTCTCGTGGTCTCGAAGTTGCCTAGATGCATACGCTATCACCTTCCCATGTTGCATGAGGACACATCCAAGTCCTTTACCTGACGCATCACAGTATACTGTAAAACCTTCGGGCCCAACTGGCAATGTAAGAATAGGCGCTGATATCAACTTCTGCTTTAAATTCTCAAATGATGCCTGGCATTCTGCCGACCAGACGAATGGTACATCCTTCTGTGTCAAGCGAGTCATGGGTGCGGAAAGTCTTGCAAAATCTGACACAAATCTTCTGTAATATCCTGTCAATTCCAAGAAACTCCGTACATCAGCTACGGTCTTGGGTACTGGCCAACTCTCTACTATTTCTACCTTCTTGGGATCCACTGCTACTCCAGCTTCTGATATGATGTGACCCAGAAATGAAATATGATCCGTCCAGAACTCACACTTGCTGAGCTTGGCATACAACTGGTTCTCTCTCAGAACCTGTAACACTTTTCTGAGGTGGTCTTCATGCTCCTCTTCACTAGCAGAGTACACAAGAATGTCGTCGAGAAATACTACGACAAACTGATCTAAATATGGCATAAAGATACGGTTCATCAAATCCATAAATATAGCTGGAGCATTGGTCAAACCAAACGGTATTACTAAGAATTCATAATGTCCATACTTCGACCTGAATGCTGTCTTGGGAATGTCTTCTTTTTGAACCCTCACTTGATGGTACCCTGAACGAAGATCTATCTTGGAGAAAACTCTAGCCCTGCTCAACTGATCAAACAAGTCGTCGATCCTTGGTAGTGGGTACTTGTTTTTTACTGTCGCCGCATTAAGCTTCCTGTAGTCGATACACAATCTGGATGATCCATCCTTCTTCCCCACAAGTACCACTGGTGCTGCCCATGGCGATATGCTGGCTTGGATAAACTTCTTCTCCTTCAATTCCTCTATGTGCTGATACACCTTGGCCTGCTCTGAATCCGCCATTCTGTAAACCCGATCTGATATCGGTTTAGTCCCAGGTGCCAATTCTATACTGAACTCAATATCTCTAACCGGTGGCAGACCGAGAAGTTCTTCGGAAAATATGTCTAGAAATTCTTCAACTACCTTCGGAACCTGAACTTCTTCCATTACCGTTATTACTCCTTGCTCTTGCTGAGTTGCCTCTGATCTGACTAAGGTGAATCTCTTCATACCTGGAATATCAAAAGATACACTCCCACTACGACAATCTATTGTCGCATGACTGTCTTTCAGCCAGTCCATGCCTAAGATAACATCGAAATTTCCAACAGAAAATTCTATCAACTGGGCGGGTAAGGAATGCCCGCAAACTACAACACTACACGCTAGAATAACTCTACTAACTCCTACGAGCCCATTGCCAGTGAGTATATTCAACCTCCCTGGCAATGCCTCGAACTCCATTCCTAGCCGTGTCATAAATTGTGCAGATATAAATAAGTGGGATGCTCCCGAATCAAACAATGCTACTGCGGGATATGAGGCGATGTGAATGTTACCTGCCACAACATCCCCTGATGCCAATACCTCCTCCAAGGACAGAGTGAATGCCTGCCCTCGACCTCCTTGCTGGTTCCCATATTGCGGTCTAGCCTGGTGCTGCTGCTGGCCCCTGCCTTGATGATGCTGAGGTGGTCTATGCTGGTGTTGCTGTATCAGCGGTCTCTGCTGCCGAAACATCTGAGCCTGCGGTATTAACGGACGCTGGGCCAATGGTCTCACTGCTACCGCTGGTCCTCGATACTGCCCTGCCCCTGGTGCTGGCAGAGCAGAAAACTGTTGCCCTGGTCCTCCTGACCTCGAATTCATGGGACATGTGGTAACCCGATGATCTGAATTTCCACATATCAAACACAGTCCGTTAAATGCCCGACACACATCTCTAGTGTGCCCCATCTTCCCACAATAAGTACAGCCCGCTGGGGGTTGCTGGTTCTTCTTCTGTTGCTGCTGCTGCTTGGGTGGTGGTGCTGGCCCTCGTATTGCCACATCGTAAATACAAATGCCAAGGGATGGTGCTGTTGTTCGGGGCGCTGCTTCCCCTCCTCCTTCAATCTGACTGTGAGATCTCTTCTGACCTCCAGTCCTAACTGTGATCCTCTGAATGGTGATCTCATGCCTTCGGGTTGTCGTCAATATCTCATCAAAAGTCTGGTAATTGTGCCCCTCTATCAATTGCAAGAGCTCAAGATGAAACCCTTGCTAAAACCTCATAGCCCTCTGGCGCTCCGTCGCTACCATCTCTGGGGCAAACCTACTCAATCTGCAGAACTCCGCTGCATAAGCATCTACCGTCTTGTAGGCCTGTTTAAGGTTGATAAATTTCTGTTGCAGCTCAAACTGCGCCACAACTCCATAGTACTTCATCTTGAATCTTGCTGTGAAATCGTCCCAAGCAACGGGACGTCTGATACCTACTTTCTCTGATTCCCACAAATCACGTGCGAGATCCTGAAGTAACAACTTCACCTGATCCACACGTTCTTCTGCCGGCACCTTAGCGGCTGTCAGAATAGCCTCAATATCCTTAAGCCATGCATCTGCTGAGATGGCATCCTCCGTTCCTTCAAAACGGCGGGGATTGAACTTGCAAAATCTGGTCGATGCTCCAGAATCCGGCCTTGCCCCTCTTTCCAATACCGTCTACAATCCTTGGTTGAGTAGTACATTCGGCTCTTGTAACTGAGCGTGCATACATTGTTGGGCTAACATCTGGTGTTGCTGAGTAGCCATCATTCCTCTCATGATCTCCAGAAGAGCTGGTGTATCTACTTCCACAGGGGTAGGTGGAACTGTTGGTGGTGGTGGAACATCCGGATACTGCGGTCTAGCTGCTGCTTCCACTATTACTTCTTCCTGGGTAGTCTCCTGAGTCAGTACCGGCCCTTGTTGCTGACCATCCTGGTCAGGTTGTCCATGTTGCTGTCCATGTTGTTGCTGTCCATCTCTGACAGGTGCGGACGAGGTGCCCCTAAGAAAAGGGACAAGAGAACAATCAAACGACCGGACATGAAGGATCAATGAAGTCAAAGGATACTGGAATGTCAAGCTAGAGTTGAGAGTAACGAATCATGAGATCAAGGGAAAACATGTGTGATTGAGACATCCTATTAAACACCCCACAAGTCTGAAATCAGACCTGCACGGGCCACCACTAAAACCTTGTCACGCCCCAGAACCAGAATACTGGAGAGCGGGGGAATGACTCAGCCAGCTACGTATTACGGGTAGATGAATACCGTATAATACGATCAATGCTGTCTAAAAGACAAGGGGGTGCATACTACATGAAAGTCTCGCTATGGTCACTTCACATCTATTGTCTCAATCATTCAAACAAGAAACAAAAATAGAGAACATATAAGATAAAGCAGTAAGGCGTCCCAAACGCTTAGTCAAAATGTTCTTTGATATCTGGCTTTATAAAACATAGCCAGATGATGTAGCAAGGCATACACAATTGTTATCAGCTGCAGCCTGACTTAGTTACAATTATATAAAAGTAAGTACAAGACGATCCGACTAACATGTCGGTGCCAAACGGCAAGGTATAAAATAGATAACAAAACGAGCGGGAAAGTAAGAAACCCACTCGAGTCCTCCTACGATCATCCCTCTAGTGTTGACCATCTTGGAGGTAGAAGTAAGCTGAGTCCTCGGAAATCGGCTCTAAATCTGGCCATGCAAAACCAGAGAGGTTAGACCTCTAATAGCAAGTACCACAAGGAAGCACGACATGAGAACTAAAACCAGTAATAAGAAATATGATAAATAGATCTCTGCTTGCCACTAGGGTTCTCATAACATCACGACACTTCGAACCAACCTCCCAACCAAACAAGGACAGAAGTTGGCCCGTCATGTCCTGACATTCTGATCATCTTAGTTAGGCAACAGAGTAGGTACAGTACACAAACAAATCAATTTAAACGGTCATTCAACTACTACGGCTTGCTACTGTGTGTTCCAAGTTATCTTGGAATTATGCAATAAAAGATTCCTCAGTTCTCACTATGTGCAAGCAAGGCTAGTTTACCCAGTCAATCAATTACGCCAA
Source organism: Iris pallida (assembly GCA_029216955.1). Taxonomy (NCBI): domain Eukaryota; kingdom Viridiplantae; phylum Streptophyta; class Magnoliopsida; order Asparagales; family Iridaceae; genus Iris; species Iris pallida. The sequence goes on along the minus strand of JANAVB010020600.1, from coordinate 3,268,480 downwards.
TCATGAATTAGACGAGTCCCAGCAGGACGCCCGTCATCAATATATAATATACAATAAATAATATAACCAGATACCGCTCCATGTCCGTGTGGCAGGTTTGCAGTATCTGTGGGGACCAACCGACCTGTCGGGCACTTAATAGTCCCAAGAGGGCTGCCATGTAAGAACTCGGGAATCCATTCTCTCCATGCAATTATTATTTTATTTAACTTAGTAGTCTCTACGTTGAGTGAAGTACCATGACGTGGATCATGGTCATTCAGAATGAGTACTTTCGTACGGGGTGCGATATGCACAACTCTACAATGATACCAGTGCGGTCAGGTTGTAGGTCTTACATAGCGTAATGCAACAATCAAAACTAACCACGGAGTAATCATGTCTTGACCATAAAGTACACATGCTTCTTTGGTAAGATAAATAATAAATAAATTGAAGCCTGTATGTGCCTGTATGCCAACATTCGGGATCAGCCAGTCGATTTTAATAGTTCATAGTTCATATGAACGTGTCTCATTCATTCAATTCAATAAGACGACTAGCTAGTCTCTTAGTTCCAACTAGGAACGCATGATCAATTATTAGTCAAGGTCACAATCATTATCAATGGTGACAAGGCATGAAAGTCAACTAGTATTCAGTGGGGTCGAGTCTACAACTCTCAGGGGTTTAATTCCAGTCAATCGGGGTATCTATAACTCAATTCACGACACATGGTACATCCCACGTAACAATCTATATTTAACAGAAATATCAACATATCATGATTATATCAAGTTTATGCAAAAAGGCGTAAGGATATAAAATGGACGTTAAATATCTAATAAGATATCAATATACAGGGCTATAGAAGATCCAGGATAAGCAGGCTACGCTCATGTCAGCCTACGCTCAAGTCAGCCTACCTCAAGTCAGGCTACGCTCAAGTCAGCGTACGCTCAGGTCAAGCTACGCTCAAGTCAGCGTACGCTCAGGTCAAGCTACGCTCAAGTCAGCGTACGCTCAAGTCAAGCTACGCTCAAGTCAAGCTAGCGTATGGACTCCATACGACTCCTCTTCAAGGCAGCGTATGTACTCCATACGCTTCCTCTTCAAGGTAGCGTATGTACTCCATACGACTCCTCTTCAAGACAGCGTATGCAAGACCATACGCTTCCAAAAGGCAGCGTATGAACTCCATACGACTCCTCTTCAAGACAGCGTATGCAAGACCATACGCTTCCAAAAGGCAGCGTATGAACTCCATACGACTCCTTACCATCCAAGCCAGCGTACGCAAGTCATACGCTTCCAAAAGACAGCGTATGAACTCCATACGACTCCTTACCATCCAAGCCAGCGTACGCAAGTCATACGCTTCCAAAAGGCAGCGTATGAACTCCATACGACTCCTTACTATCCAAGCTAGCGTACGCAAGTCATACGCTTCCAAAAGGCAGCGTATGAATTAAACTGTGCAGCACTAAAGAGCGCGCGTAGCTCAGTGGCGCAAGCTAAAAATATAGCGCACACTGCTCACTGTCTTCTCCAGAACAGCAAAAACTCCATGGTTTGAACCCAAAGCTTCAAAATCTATAACTGGGTCAAAATAAGTCCAAATCCAACTTTGCAAAGGTCAAAATTGGGTAGAATATAATTCTCTACAATATGGAATCATCAAAACTTGCAAACAAAGAAGTTTGATAGATCAAAACTACCAAAATCCAAAAATAACTCATTTCTAGATCTACAAAAATTAAAGCTTCGTAATGAAAAATGCCAAGTTCTAAACTCTCTTAGGATCATGAGAGGAAGATAAATGAACTATAAAAACATGGATTCTCATGGAAAGCAAGTTGTACTTGCCTACGGTTTGGTAGGTGGAGGGAGTGATGAGGAAGAAGAAGAAGAGTGATGGTGAAGGAAAAATAATGAAGAGAGAGAAAGGGGGGTTGGCTTTAAATGAAAAGGTGGTGGTAGGTGGGGGTGTTAGGTTTGGTTCATGATGAACCAACTAGCTAAACCAAACCAAGCCGAACCCAAAGTCTAGTTAAAGCAGAGAAATAAAAGCAGAAAGTAAAATGCAGATAATTAATTAGCATGAATTTAAAGAAATTTAGATACAGGATAATACATGATAAATATTAAATAAATACATTTGAGTAGTACATGTATAAAAATACGTATTCTGGGAACGGAAAGTGACAGAAACAGTCCTCTCCCCCCAACATCAGGTATTTCTCTTCCTTAATTTCTAAGTTCTAACTTTTTTTTTTCCTCCTATAAATTTAAGTATTTTATAGCTAATATCATATTTTTCTTTCTCTAAATTTAATTCTATAATCTGATAAGTGACAATCCGACTCTCTCTAATTTTTTTTTTCATTTGGGGCACGGCCACCGGATCTGAAATCTGAAGAGTTACGGCCACTGGTCACGTTCACGGCAACCAGCAACGTCGGCGGCGGCAAGCAGAGCCGGCCGGCTTGGTCCTTACTTGAGATTTAGTTTAGTGTTATTTGGTTTCATTTTTGTAAAAAAAATTGGAGGTTGGAGTTGCTTAATTTATTGAATCTCGATGAAAATTTGTGTAGTCAAGGAGTAATTATATTGTAATTTGGATTTATTGGATTTGTTGAATTAATAAAAACAATTATATAAAAGGATGAGGGCTTAATTTATGGGACTTGTCCAGGGCCTCCAAAATTATGGAGCCGGCACTGAGCAAAGCTCAACTACAAGAGGTGGTATTGATCATTAGTATCGATCGCCATGATTAGCAATTGATCATGTTAAAGAAGAAGGTAGTATATGTAATTTTCAGTGCATCTGGACAAATACAACAAGCCAGAAACTAAAGCCTGGTAAAAATCAAACAAGCGTAATATACTAATAATAAGCTGACATTGATTTAGTACTTCCATTTGATTTACTATACACACTGATCATACCAAAACTTCAACCATACGATCTAATCGAGTCTCACCACATGGCCTGTTGACCTTAGAGCAGCTAATTAATCTTCTGCCGAATGATCAGACAGGAAGATCTGCAGGGGTTGGGATGCATGTACTTTCTAATTACTTCTGGAGCCTAGTTAACTTTACCACACCTTGTCCTCACATTTTTGAAATTGCAACAGTAAGTAGAGATTCCAAACTCTTAAACTATACTTTTTTACGGTTTTACCATGCATAGTTAACTTCCATTACTTGTCCTATACGTTTGAATTACAGAGAGCAGGAGATTCCAAAATTCTACTTCTTAAACATTATTATTATTGACCCAATAGCATCCGCAGTGGTAGGTGGCCAAAATTGTAGCAGAAAAAGAAAGAAATGAAGGTTTAAAAACTGACAGTCATTTGACTTTCATATTAAGATGAAAGAGAGCCATGGGTAACTACACAAAGTATGTACTCAACTCCTAGAGCTAGCTAGCTAGCAACAAACATGCATGTTCAATAGTTACATTATGGCTCTCAATTACAAGTAGCAGTTCATCCAGGGCCGGTCGGAAGAGTTGGATTGTCCTATATTGGAACTAATTTTGGTTGCCACTTGATTATTATTGTCAGCTGGTTCTGGTGGTCATCCGTGATCTTTGGTGGGATCATATTGAGTCTGGAGGGTTATCCTAATAGGAGGGATTGTCTAAATCTCAAGTCTTGTCTGACTTATCCCAGGACCGGCCCTGAGTTTATCCATAATTCATAGGAAGCTCAGTCTCAAATCCAACGGTGGGTCTCTTCCAGCAATGTCAGTGAAGGATATCATCTCGCTCCATTCATCGTTATTCCTCGCCGGCGTCCTCCTCTTCTCGCATGCGTAAGAACTTAAGGGGAACAGCTCCAACGTCTCGATTTCTCGCTCCCTCCTGTCCCAGATCACTTCCTGCTCGAAATCTCGAAAATCTGCACCATCATTATAACAAAAAAGTACTGTAAGCCTAAAAGTATAATTAAGCATATGCATGAATAACCATGACTCTCTACAAATTAAACTTGACATTATATAGTTTCGTAGGGGCATGATAACATAATTTCTCTAACTATTGAGAATATTAGAAGCATTTTATCAAGCTGACGTTTTTCGACATTCTAGTCAACTAACCTAAGCATCATAATTCATAATAAAGCATAAAGAATAAAGACATAAGCATGAATGACCATGAATTTGTACACATTACTCATCGAGTACTTCGATAAACATTAAGCTTTTCTATCAAAATTAATATCTATCAAATACTATAAGGTTTTGATTGTCAACCTGACGTCAACCATCTATATCAAGCAAGATAATTCGGAAGAAATAGCTAGGGTTGGACAATTTATACTGTGTATGTGTTAATGTAAACAAGAGCATGCACCTCTAGTTCTTGCTTCTTTCTTGTTGTCGGGTGTCACGATGCATATATCGCCGCCGCCGCCACCGCCACCGCCATTGTTCCCTCTGCGTCGCTTCTTGTGGTGGCGCTCGCGGGCCTTGTGGTTCTGGAACCAGTAGAAGACGTTCTTGCTCTCGATCTTTCCGAATGCGCTGAGGTGGGAGGAGATCTTCTGGATCTGCTCGGTGGTCGGGGTGCGGAGCCCCGACGTGAACAGGTCCGTCAGGACCTCGACCTGCTCCGCGGTCGGGTTCCATCGGCCGCATTTGGCCCCGACTCTCGCACAGAAGCCCCCCGACACCACCTCGTCCATGTAGGAACGAAACGAGCTTAATTAGCTTTGCTTAGCTTAGCTTACCTTCTCTTTTGGTGTTTAGTAGCTTTCTTTTCTGATCAGTAGTGCATATGTCCTATATGTTGAAGAAGTGTGGATATAAATAGAGGTTTTGTTGTTGTTTGAATTGAGCTGGGGAACATGCGCAAAAGCTGCCACTGTTGAAACAAATTGGGGTCTTCGAGCAGACATCCCTACGTTTTAATTATGTGCGTTATATCATGTTGAATCGAGCCGAATTGTCTTATTCTGTGTCTTGTTATTGTGTATATATGCGTGCACTAGTATAAACAAATATTATATTGCTAGCGCTATATATAGTACTGGTACTAGTGCAATTAATCATGAAGAATTAAAACTAATTAAGCAAAGGTTAATTAGTGATTGTTTCATTACTCTCATGGACTTTAAATTTTGAAACATTAGACGAAATCTAAAAGTGGCACCCTCAAAGTTTAATGCTCATGTAATTTTTTTTTTCTACGGATGACAGTACAATAGTATTATCAACACAAAATTTAAGAAATATATAATAAATCAAATAATATATGTTATAATGAATTACTAATAAAACTGAAGATATTTCTACTCAAAAAATAAGATGTTACAGACAAATAAATAACAATGTTTGGGGTACCACTTGTTCTACTGTTCAATTACCTCCAAGAGGAGAGAGAGAGAGGGGATATTGACAACAACATAAGGGTAGAGGAGGTTGACAACGACGGAAGGATAGAGGGGATTGAGAGCGTTAGACTGTTAGAGCTACAGAAGGAGAGATCATTTAATTTTGACGACGACTGAACCAATTATTTTTTTTTATTTGTTCTGATTAACCGACTTGTGTTTTGGTATTCTAGTCTATGACATTTCTATATCCAACAAAAAAAATAAATCCTATAAGGAAAAAAAAAACTTTTTATGTCAACTAAAAGAATTAGAATGAGTCTGCAAACCTTGTTCATAATTGGACTTACATAATTAAATAGCATATATAAAATTTGGTGCTCTCTAAAATTTTGGACATGAAGCATCCGTTTCATGGACCTCATATCAAGTCCGGCTATGGTCACTACAAGAAACTTTGCTTATAGTGACGGAAGTCAGTGACGGAACGAATATTCAGTCACTAGTAAAAATTAATTGTGTCGGATTAAGGAAAACGTTAGTAATACTATTTCTGACGGAACAAATATTGAATGGTGACGGACTATGTAGTCGACATTAAACTTTATTTAATCATTAAATGAGAAGATAGACGCGAAAACTTTAAATATGTTTCATGAAAAATATTAGGGACTTCTAAATCAGTCACTAATAGAAAAATAGAATAAATTTGACAAGTAAAAATAATCTACTAATTTTAAAGATTTATGGGACCGAGTTAGCGGAATTGGAAAATTGGACACCACTTTTTTCTCACCCGTGCCATCATTTTTTTCCTTTTGCAAAATATTTGATCATAAAGGGTTTATGATCCTCTCCTCCTCTAAATACTTACTCCTCTAAAATTTTCTTTCCTCTCCTCCTCCTCCTCCTCCTCTCATCCTTCTCTAGGTGATCATGAGGACTTTTTTTTCCTTGTAATTCTCTCATCTCTTCCATTATTTACTCATCTCCTCCTCTAATATTTTTTTGTTTTGTTTTAAAGATGCTCATCTAGTGTTACGAGCCATTTCTATGGCTCTACAGACCCCTGCAGATTACCTTTCCTTCCCTTCAGTATTTTGACAGTTAATACTGTTATAAGCATTGCCAGCTCAGGATGCCTGCTCAGGTGATTGCTAGCTAGGAAGATTCCAGCTCATGAGATTCCAATCAGCCAGCTCACCTGCACAGTCACCAAATTAGGTTGTTAGTTGGTTAGCTAGGCAGCAGGAGCTGCAGGAGCAGTGGTATAAATAAAGTGTAAAGCAAAGAGGAGGATTCATTCATGAATATGCAATTTCCTTTCTAGCTGTAACTTTCTTCTTCCCCGAGCTTCTATAAAATTTTCTATTCCCAATTCTCCTGTTCTTCCCAAATTTCCTATGTTATTTCTGAAACATTCATTCAATATGTCTCAATCCTCTCGAAATGCTCAAATGCCAGGTCTTATGGGAAAGAGCCCCAACATTTTGGTATCAGAGCGCATGGATCAGCTCAATGAGGTCGGTGAGGAGCAGCAATCTAGCAACAACTATCGGCCAGAATCCATGGTGGATCGACAAGCCCAGGCTACGGATCTGAGGGTTCAGAATTTGGAAGGTAAATTTCTGCAACTCACAGACATGTTTGAGTGTATAATGAAGGAAATGGGTAGATCTAGAAGGGAAGCAGAACCTCTCCTTCCTAATCCAGTCCCTGCCAATCCTTGTTCTCCCATGGCCATGTCTGGAATTCCAGGAATGGAGTGGAACCCTGGTTATCCAAGCCATATCCCACAAAATTATCAAAACCAAATTCCACCAAACTACACCCAACCATCTGTGACAAACCTTCCAATATCATCATCATTACCCCCATTGAATCAATCCTTGCCTCCCTCTTCCTTCAGTCCACACACTTTCCAGGCAGTAGGAGGAATGAGTCCTGCCCCTTCCAACCTGTGGAACCAACAAGATAACACAAATCAAACCTGGGAAAAATCCACCTTGAGACTGAAATTACCTGAGTATAATGGAGGTCCAGATATGGAGGGATGGCTCCTGAGAATTCATCATTACTTTAATTTTTATCACATACCTGAAGAGGAGAGAGTGAGGGTCTGCTCTGTTCAGTTGAAGGGTAGAGCTGCTCATTGGTTTGATTGGCTTATTCAAATCAGAGGTGGACTTATGACTTGGGCAGATTTTTGCCAAGCCATTGGACTCAATTTTGGGCCCTCTCAATTCACCAATTATGCTATGGAGTTGAAAAGACTTACTCAAATTGGAATGGTGGAGGAATATGACTCTCAGTTTCAGAGTCTCTCCAAGAAAGTCAGAGGCATTAAGGAGCCTAATCTGGTTAGCCAGTATATAGGGGGCTTGAAAGATAAAATTAGGTATGAACTACTGGTGGCAAACCCTCCCATATTGCCCTTAGCTATGCAGTGGGCAAGACTTTATGAAGCCAAGTTACTTTCTCTCAAGAAGGGATACAAGACTCAGATGTATCCAAATAGAGCAACACCCTTCCAAAGTTTTTTCCAACTCTCCAGTCATGAAAATGACAAAAAAACTCAAGGTTACCATACTGGCAATTCTATGTTGCCTATTGGCACACCAAAAACCTCTACCATTTCTCCTAAGGAGCTTGATAGAAGAAAAGGACTGGGTTTATGCTTCACTTGTGATGAAAAGTGGTACAGAGGGCACAGATGCAAGGAGAAAAAATTGTTCATGTTGATTAGTGATTCTGAAGAACCAGAAGAAGTTCCCACATAAGACTCAAATGAAGCCCCACCACCAGGGACCTTTGCCATATCCTTACAGGCTCTCTCTGGAACATTGCAATAGTCAACTATGAGGCTGAGGGGAAGCATACACAACAAGCCAGTGATGATATTATTAGATTCAGGCTCCACTCAAAGCTTCATAGATAGCAAATTCTGTGAGAGAATTGAGCTTCAGATTACAAACAAAGAAGGGTTTGAAGTGATGGTGGCTAATGGAGACAAGCTTCAAAGTCAGGGACTCTGTCAGAAGGTTGCAATTGACTGCCAAGGAAGAAAAATAATATTTGATCTGCTATTACTGCCTCTAACTGGCTGCCAGGTAGTCTTGGGGGCTAATTGGTTGAGAACCTTGGGAAATATCTTATGGAATTTCGAAGATTTGATCATGAGATATGAAGATCAAGG
>JANAVB010020600.1:2627458-2654958 GCA_029216955.1 Iris pallida | reverse complement strand
AAAGCCTACCTCTTCGATGCACTACTTGCCGTTGACGTCGCGGTTGTAGCGGTTGTTTATGGTGAAGGAAACTACAGAAAACATGAGTTGGCATAAGCGGGAACATACTGAAGGAGTGTTGGATCACCCATCTGATGGAGAAGCATGGAAGCACTTTGATCGAGAGTATCCAGATTTTGCTTCTGATCCGCGTAATGTCAGAATGGGTCTCTGCTCCGACAGTTTTACCCCATTCGGACTTTCGGGATCCCAATATTCGTGTTGGCCTGTGATCGTCACCCCGTATAATCTACCGCCTTGGATGTGCATGAAGACTCTGTATATGTTCCTCACCGTTATTATCCCAGGTCCGAACAATCCGAAAAAGAACATCGATGTGTATTTACAGCCATTGATTGATGAGTTGAATCATCTGTGGGAAGTAGGTTCCAACACGTACAATGTATCTAGAAAACAAAATTTCCAGATGCGGACAGCACTTATGTGGACCATCAACGACTTTTCGGCCTATGGAATGTTATCTGGATGGAGCACGCATGGTCGTCTTTCATGTCCGTATTGCATGGACAGCACTAAGGCTTTTCGTTTGAAACACGGAGGCAAACCGTGCTTCTTCGATTGTCATCGACAATTCCTGCCGAAGGATCATCCGTACCGGAGGAACAGGAATACTTTTCGTGCTGGCATTGTGGAGAAGGCTAATCCTCCGCCAAGGTGGCCCGGATACACGATAGAAAGAGGTAAAAGATTTACCAAGAGCTATTGAGCAGCCTGCTACGGGCTACAAGTGTGACGGATTTGGTCGCACTCATAACTGGACGAAGAGGAGTATATTCTGGAATCTTCCATATTGGAGCACCAATCTGATTAGACATAACCTTGATGTTATGCATATCGAGAAGAATGTTTGACAACATAATTAATACTGTAATGGACGTAAAGGGGAAGACGAAAGGCAATCCAAAGGCTAGATTGGACTTGGAAGAAATATGTAGACGTCCTGCATTGCATTTGATAGAGGACGGGAATGGGAAGTTGAAGCAACCTAAGGCAATTTTCTCACTGGAGAAGGAGGATAAAGTGAGGCTTTGTAGGTGGATTCAAGGTCTGAAATTTCCAGATGGGTATGTTTCGAACTTGAGAAGATGCGTCGACCTCAAGGAGAACAAACTGACAGGTATGAAGAGCCATGATTGTCACGTATTCATGGAGCGGTTAATTCCGATTGCATTTCAGGAATTCTTATCGCAGGCAGTTTGGGATCCATTGACGGAGCTTAGCATATTCTTCAGGGACCTTTGTTCTAAGAAATTGCTCGTTGATCGTCTAAAAAAGCAAGAGAAGGACATTACGGTAACACTGTGCAAGCTAGAGAGGGTGTTTCCTCCTGGATTCTTCGACTCTATGGAGCATTTGCCGATTCACTTTTCTACGAGGCACGTGTGGTGGACCCGTCGAATATCGATGGATGTACCCATTCGAGCGACATTTGAGTCACCTAAAAAGAAAGGTGAAAAATAAGGCTCGGGTCGAGGGTTCTATTTGTGAAGCCTATATTCTCGAGGAGATTACAAATTTTTGCTCCTCCTATTTCAAACCTCATGTTGCTACGAATAGAACGAGGGCTCCGAGAAACGACGACGGATATCAAAATTTAATGATGGAATACTGAAAGTATTCAATGCGTCCGGAAAGCCTTCGGAGAAAATAAAGAAGAGATATTGAATGACGAAGAGCTAAGGATTGCTCAGTTGTATGTATTACTCAATTGCGACGAGGATGAAGTAGAGAAGCTAGAGGGGTAAGTAAGGAATGATGAGTTTACGTCATCTCAATGCAATAGTATAAGCTAATATTATTGTACTAATCGGCGGTTGCTTCGTTGTCATCCAGCACATATAATGATCAGTTAAGGCTGGTTAGACCCTACCTAACAAACGAAGCATTAGAACAAGAAATGAGACGTCATTTTTCTTCTTGGTTGAGCGAATATGTAAGTAGCTCGGTAATTACTGGCCTCTTCTAATGCAACTACGCAATAAATAACTTATTATCTCTTCTTTGATATTCAGGTCGATCGTAATTTCACCCGAGATTGAATTAATTAGAACTCTTGCCAAGGGACCAATTACTTTTGTTAAAATATGGCCAAGTTACTGTGTCAATGGCTTTCGGTTCAAGTCGACAAATGCTCGATCAGAGACAGCTTCCTGGATCTTGATTCCACGAGTGTATCAAGTCTTCGAACTACAAAGACGTCGATCCAGGAAATGATTTCTTTGGCATCTTGCGAGAGATTGTGGAGTTGTCATATAATAATGGCAGAGAACCTGCAAAGATCGTGTTGTTTAAGTGTGAATGGTTCGATCCGATTAAAAATCAAGGTTGGAAAATTAACAAGCATGGTCTTATGGATATAAACTACAAGCGTAGATATCAAGGCTACGAACCGTTTGTCCTAGCAACTCAGGCTCAGCTCGTATAATTCACAGCTTATCCGAGACGAGGAAACGAAGTCTGACTGGTGGGCAGTATGCAAGACTAAAGCTAGAGATACTTTTGATGTTGAAAAAAAAGCTTACCAGGAGGACGAGCTACCTCTTGTAACCAATATTGTCGATGTGGACTCCACGGAAGTTACACATTATACGACACATAATGTAGAAGATGTAGAATTATCCGAAGAGGAAGACGAAGCCGACGAAGGCGAAGATGAAAGTGAAGATGAGGATGAAGAGGAAGATGAGGTCGAGGAAGACGAACAAGATGTATTCTGAAGATGATTGAGAGAGATACTTATCTGAACTTAGATGTTTCTTCTAGAATATTATCTGGACTTAGATGTTTATTGTAGAATGTATCATCAAATGTTGTCTTGGTTATTATCTTGTCTTTGTTGTACTTTCATATTTCTAGTCTCTATTATTTGTTGTACTTTTATATTTCTAGTCTCTATTATTTGTTGTATTATCATATGTGTTATCAGGTATGGCAGGTCGTCGCAGATCGTTCCGAGGGGGACGACGAGGTATGATCCTCCGATACTTTCTACAGGTATGCTAGAGGACGGAGTTTTCCTTCGGTACTCCTACTGGTACCGGCTCTGGATCCTCGTCGCGATTACTCCTCCATATCGGACAGTAGCTGGGCCTGGGGGACGACGTCACGTGGCATATCTCCTGGGATGAGTAGTTCCAGGCCTGTTGAGAGTGCTCGCCCGTCTAACGTTCGCTGTGCTGATACGACGAGAGAGGCGGATGGACAGATGGTAGAGGCTGTACCGACGGCCGAGGAGGACGCCCCGACGGCCGACCAGCATCATGCAGATGATACGTGCGCACCTCCGGAGGAGAGGAGGACGGAGATCTGAGCCGACGGTACAAAGTAGGTATTTTGGTTTATAATTTTTTTTTTCTGTTTTTATCATAAATTAACTTTTTCATGAATATAATATGTTTGTATAGATATCGTCCCCCAGAGGTACAGAGACGCCTAGGCCACATGTTGAGGCATAATTATGGTGGTGCTTGGATTAACTACTCTGATGCTCCAGACGAAAGAAAGAACTACTGGTTTACGCGCTTCAAGGTTAAAATAGATTTGCTTTTGATATGAATCATATAATTAATTATTATATATAACTGATAAATATTTGGTTTGCGCTCTTCTAGGATATGTTTTCTATCCACCGCACCGGGCCGAGCTTATCGAGGGGATGTTTCCTGCCGTCGCTGCCAAGCTGATCCGCGATGCTATTAATGATCAGAAGGCTCGTGATCGTGCCGGAAAGCCGATCCAAGGTTGGATCACCCCTGATCAGTGGAATGCGATGAAGGCTCGATTCGACGAGCCAACTTAAGGAGAAGAAGGGAGAAGGCCAAGGCGGCTAGGCAACATGCCTCGAAGTGGTACGGGGCGATTCCGATGACGAAACATTTCCGTCGTCTGGTAATTTTTCTCATTTAGAAATATTATTTTAATACAAAACCGATAAATTATTACTAAATAATATATTTAATTACAGGTAAGGAAGGTCGGTAATGCCGACATGGTGACCGTCTTCCTGGCCACCCATCGGAAGGGCGAAGGCCTTATTGACGAGAGGGCCGAGCAGACCTATGTAAGTATTACAATACGTTATCTTAATTTAATACTTCGTGTCAATTTTAATATAACTTAGTAAATATGATGCAAATAAATATTCATGTAGTTAGTATACTAAGTATATTAATTAGAAATTAGAAATTATAGAGTACTATCCATACTTTCTAGGCCGAGTATCAGAGGCTGCGGGAACGGGCGGCTGCGAGTGCACCTAATGCAGGAGAGTCCGGTACTTCCTCGCAGCCCACTCAAGCTCCGTCGGTGGACGAGCTGTGGATGACCGCCGCTGGTGGACTCCATAGGGGTATACTACGGTACGGGATCCTATGGCGCCCTAGTTGTGACCCAGTCCTCTAGGACATCTGCTAGTGTGCATGGTCCACAGCCGTCCCAGGAGTCTGCCCGAGTCTACCAGATGATGGAGTCTCTCCGTGACGACCTGCTACGACGGATCGAGGAGCAGTCTCAGCACCCTACGGACGATCCTGTGCTGCTAGCATGATTGGATGCGCTCGACCGCGGCATTATGGAGCTCGTGGAGACGACTGAGAGGACAGAGTGCAGCGTTGGAGGGTTAGAGCGCACGGTGACGGAGCTGCAGACAGCACAGGTGACCATGACCGATAGGCTGAGGTTGGTGATGGATTCGATGGTCCAGAGTACTGATAGAATGTTATCTACCATGGACACATACAACCAGCGACTTACAGCGTTGGAGCGTGCTGGTCCTCGGGTGCGCCTTTATCGTCGTCGACTCCGCCGCCTCCACGCTTCTTTATCGACACCGAATCCACCGACGTCACTGCCTGCTCCATCGGTATCGATTTCACTTGAGGAGTATGAGTTGTTCTTATCCCTTCGTCGCGACGGTGCCCCTCCTGCACCAGATCCCTAGTAGTCCTAGTTAGGACTGTTTGTTTGTGTTTGTTTCATCCTTTGTTTGTGACTTGGATATTTGTGGTTGTGTAGACTTGGATGTTTGGATCCTATTTGTTGGATCCTATTCTATTTGTTGGTTGTGTGTAGACTTTGGTTATTTGGTTGTAGACTTTGTTTTGGTGTATTGGATGTATTATTAGTTATATTATGTTTCAATTGGTTGTTAAGTGCTTCTGTGATTTCGTTTACCGGTGTTGAGTGTTCCACCGAAGGGGTTGGCGAACCCAGGGAGAAAAGAATATTGTTATACTGTGTCTTTATGGTTATCTTTTTAAACTGCAGAAAGAAAAGGACATTCTGTATTTTTTTTTTTATTTTATTTTTCAGATTTACCGACGTTTACCGACGTACGTTTGCGTCGGTAAACGTCGGTAAATCTGAAAATTTTTCCAGGGTAGTGACGTTTACCGACGTCCTTCTATGTCATAGACCGTCGGTAAGCGTCGCTACACGTCGGTAATAATCCCAGAATTACCGACATTTAGTGACATTTTAAACGACGGTAAACGTCGGTAAATTTCAGGATTTTACCGACGTGTAGCGACTTTAAACACGTCGCTAATCCACCGACGAAACAACGGTAGACGTCGGTAATGTACCGACGTAAATATACGTCGGTAAACGTCGATATTTGCGCCGTTCGGCGACGTTTTAAAGATTACCGACTTATGTTTCCGCGACAAGTCCAAAACGTCGATAATTGCGTCGGTAAATTTTTTTAGCGACAAAATTTGTTGTTTTAGCGACGTCTTTAGGCGTCGCTAAAACGACTTATTCTGTAGTGGAAGATGTTTATAGTATCATCGTCGATGAAATATTTGACCGCAGTGCATATTTGTTTGAAGGGGATGGAAAGTTTGAAGACATTATGCTTGGTGATATGATCAATTGGCTAAAAGAGTCGTTCAATTTATTAGGATTTGAATATTAGTATTTAGTTTTTTTGTAGTGAACTTCGTATGTATTCTAAATACTACTACTTTTTCAGTTTGGATGTTATGTGTGAGAACAATTGCAAGTATTTGGATGCTACAAAAACAATTTCTACTTGGTGATATTCAATATCAATTGAGACTTTGAATCAATTGTCAGTTATGTTCATTTTGATTGAATGTGTTCATTTTCAATTGTGATTCATGAATGATTTGTGTTATATTCATTTTGAATTGAGTCTTTTGATTTATATTCAGATTCAATATTTGTGTACTGGTTTACAACAAAATAGGTTTAATTAATTAAAAATAATTTTAGTGAATATTTTATAGAATTTCGACGGATATCACCTGTCAAAAATAGACAGGTATGTCGAATTGTGTTAAGCGGGATAATTGACAGAAGAAGTCGCCGTTTTATATGACAGACGAAATGTCATTTTCTCCACCTCCATATCGACGGTAGAAAACCATCATTTATAGTAAACTACATTTTATTATTGACGGACCATGTGACGGTCCAAAACCGTCAATAAATACTATTTTGACAGTTTTAGCCTGGGTGAGGGCATGCTTCAAAAAATAATGTCTCGAGCGTTAATTTGCGATGCTCAGACTTTTTTCTGCCTGGGCGCATGCGCCTAAGGCAACATACTTCTGTGAGCATCATTATGCTCCACAGAAGTCATGCGCTAACACTGTGGTGTCTTTGCGCCCACATGTTGCCATGTTATGTGTCCACATGCCGTGGCATGTTATGCGCCCACGTACTGTTCATATATTATGCGCCCACTTGTTTGTTCTGGGCGCATATCCCTTTAGGCGCATAGTCCTTTGGGCGTATAGCACTTTGGGCGCATAAGAGTCTTTCAGCACTTAGCTTTTTCTGCAGATTTCTGAGTCTGACTTTCTCTTCTGTCCTTGCAGTAAACATGTTTGTCTCGGAGCTTGGCGGTATCCCTTTCGGTTATGCTTTCCATGTTCTTGGTACAAGCCTTATAACCAGCATGATCAGCAAGTTCAGACAAAGATCAGTCAAGACCAACCTACGAAACGGGCGATTGCCATAATTGAACAGGACAAAACCCTTCTGAAGCAGATGATAAATATGAGAAGCTCGGAAGGTCACGCTGTTGGAAGAAGCCGTACTTCCTATTCGGTGATAGCGTAGGATTTGAGGATGATGCGACGATATGTCTGGAAGAACCTTTGGTAGTTACGTTGAATGACCAAAGAATAGGGCTACATCGATAAGCGCCAGTACCCTCTGTCGGCGTTTGCTGATCTGGCTGTACAGAGGCAATGAAATGGGACCTGACTCCTGAACTGCCTAGGGTTGTTTCTGGCAGGATCCAGTTCAACTCTGGTGAGCGAAGAAGGACATGTTTAAGTGTGTCAAGGGTTCCACTTCCTATTCCATGAGGGGGCTACAATCGGGTGTTATACTGAACGATGTCCCGACTGATCTGCATCCCTGTGCTGCTGAGACTCTTTCCAACTTGATGTTGACGAAGAAGGAGTCATATCCAGAAGGGAAGATAGATGGAAGGCTGGAGACATTTGTTCCGTTCTGGAGTGACCTTACTGGATGGGTGCTCTCGACTTATGGGGCTACCCTAAAAGCTGTCGGTCTTCTTTATGCCGTCAGGGCCACCCAGTATGGCGTCAAGGTCAACTGGCCGATGTTCGTCTCCTTGGCAGAGCTTTACAACCATCATACGTGCACCTTCTTCACTCCGGGTGGGGAGATAGGTTTGGCTCTTCACGAGACGGGCAGTATCCAAATTTCCCTGGAGGACGGAGCCGTATGCAGAATACATCCCCAGTGATACATAGATCTCAAATTTGTAGAAGGAGAGCTCTGATATGATGAATGTACAAAGAGTTACTTTGTCACTTTTTTATTTGTCACCAGATTACGAAGAAGGGTAAGACCAAGGGGTCTATCCCGCATACGAGGGCTTGGACCAACTATATTTACTATAGAAGGGGGAATGACCCAGTCTCTTCTCGTCGCCTAAGCCCATGACGATCTCTGAGATAGATCAGCTGATGACAGATCACGGAGCTGCGGATACCAAAAATAGTGATGATCTGAGATAAATTTCCAGATTTATCATTTCTTCAGACAAGCCGAGTTCAAGATGTCAGAAAAGGCGGTGCTAGCCGCTTTCCGGATGATATAGCTTCGTGACTGCATAGTCCCTGGCGGTTCAGGTCTGTTGAAAGAATCAGCCGGGGGATGATACTTCCGGCTATAAGGCTGGCCTTTGGACGCCCACTTGCTCTACTTCCAGCGATGGTCTGTGCCATCCAACGGGGTTTGCGACATTTTGTTGTGCACGCAATAACATCCGAGGGCATGAAGGACTTTGCTAGGACTGAGTTATCCTTCCACTATCTGATGGGGTGGCTGGTACTGTATTGTCCAAATTGATGAACATTGGGCTGATGGTCGATTCTTTGCCGGGAGATGCCTTCATTCGGAGGTTCAGAGACACGGATTGGACTGTTACAGGGGTGCCTGTTTGCAGGAGGGCTCTGAGTTTTCTGTAGAATTACGAATTCTTCAGAGTATGGCCTCCATCTGGTAGTGGTCGCGCGGAAGACACCCTAGTAGATGAGGAGCACTCATATAGCTTTCTATTGGAGCATTTTGTTGGCTCCAATCCATTAGGCCTTCCATCTGGTATTCAGGAACAGAACCACGCTTTCCTGGAGCCTTATTTGCCAAGCCGTTTCGTACGGCAGTTTGGTTACAGCCAGCTCCTTTTGGGCAATCCCAGTCCTCATCTCCAGTCGATAGGGAGTCTAATCGACGGGGAGCGTGCATGGGGCTACTATAATGCTGGATGTACAGGGGCATTTTTACCTTGCCTGAAGATAAACCCGACACCCATGCTCTTTGCTGCTGCTAAGTTCTATATCCAGGTCAATACCTTTTTTCTGGGTATGACCGTGAGCATAGTTTTATATCGGGGACCAAGCTTGCCCCTACCCTTGCTGATATAGGACGAGCACGTGCAATGGGAGTAGCAAAAAGGAAGCGTCGTGCCCACAATTGAACCAGCTGTAGCGCCACAATAGAGAGTTGTTGTTGAAGAGCCTACCATTGTAGCGCCTCGGAGAGAGGACACTGAAGAACCAATTCCTACCGTTCCTCATAAGAGGAAGGCTCCGACCAAGCCGGTGCCACGGCCAAAAAGGACGAAGGTGGTTGTTTCCTGGAGGAAGAAGGTTACGGACGTGGGTGCTGGCTTGCCTCCTCCCAGAGGTCTTCTCGGCAGACGGCATTATAGGCCATTGCCATTCAGGAGGTAGACCCTTTTCTAGACTCTGTAGCCGTTCTGGTCAAGCCTTTGGAAGCGTTCTCATTTGTGTTTGTACTTTGCAAGACCCCAAAGTCGCTGCTGAGGTAGGTACCTTCTCATCTGAGGAGGTAGATGTGATGACAGAGTCCTCTGCTCATCCTCGACTGATGGATGAGGCGAGTCTTCTTCGGCAGTAAGACTTGAGCGACGGGATGAACAGGGCGAAGGCCCAGACCCTGACGGCGATCAGAAGATCAATTTCTCCTACGACATATCTGTGGGGATATGTTTACAATAGGAACAGCGATGAAAGAGCTGGACAAGAACCAAGTCCAATCGGCTCATCCTCCTGCGGGTACGTTCCTTTGTGCCTCTCTTCGATAAGATTTTTAGACTTGATTTTGCGTGCTCCTCGTGAGGCTGACCACGACTGTATGTTCCCTTGTAGACAAGGGGAGAGAACCCTCGCGATAATAGTCCCCGCCATTGGGGAAGGACAAAAGTTGTTCCTGGCTCCTCCAATTTTGCTGGTATGGGAGAAGCTGTTGGTGAGTCGGTAGGCTACAGTAGGAGAAGTTGAGCAGCCTGCTGAGGGGGCTGTTGCTGAATCCGCTCCTGTTCGCTGAGGTTGGAGGATATCAGGCCAGATCGCTCACGGCCTTGATATTGCTCTTCTTGAATAGTCTAGGCATGTTCATGGTTTCCCTAAAGCCAAGACTGATGGCGTAGTCCAGGCTGAAGTTGAGCAAGCCGATGGTACAAAATTACAACTTCTTTCGTATTTTCTTCCTCTTTTTTGGTTACTGATGTATATATATATTTTTTTATTAGGTTCGGCTTCTTGTCAGGTATCCCTTCCTGGAGCGAAGAAAACTTTTCAAGCCCCCTCCCCGACGACCTCCACGAAAGATGATGAGATGGCCCAGGAAGTCGTCAAAGCTTTCTACTCTGTATTGAAAGTGAAGCTTCCTGGAGTCCTGAATCAGAATGCTGCCTTCGGCCCTGTAAAGGCTGTTGCAGAGTGCCAAGTGGCGGCCCTCGAGAGCATTGCCGGCTATGAAGCGCGGGCTAATACTCTGAGGAAAGTTCTGAATGACCTGGAGGGTCAGGTAGCTCGATTTCGGGATGCTAAACAATGGAGCCCGTCATCCTTGTTCCGTACGGAAGACGAGGCTCTGATCAAGGCTCGCAGAGGAGAAGGCTACTTTCAGGTGAGAAAGGATGCCCTCGTTCGGGAGATCGGTGAATTGGCTGACCAGTATGGTCAGTTCAACGCTGTAAGTGAGGCGCGTGCTGCCTCGAAGAACAAATTGGTGCAGATCACCGAGAGGTATAATCATATTGCGTGATCACGAACGAGATCGCCCAACTGGAAGCCGACTTGAGGGCGCGACATCTGAATAGGAGGATTATTTGGCTCAGGCTGCCATGACTGCCACCACTTTCGCCCATTTAGAAGAACAACTGGCGAAGATGGAGGGAGAGCATCTGAGTCTGATCCTTTTCGAAGATGAAGCTGCTCGTCAAGAAGAGGCACGTGCAGAGCTACCGCGAAGTCTGAGGCCGAAGTCGTGGCTCTAAGAGACAATATAAACCGTATATGTATCCCGTAGATTTTTGTAACTTTTTCTTCTTTTTTCCAGCCGTCACGGCTCTTGTACTCTTTTTTTTGTAAATAAATAAAGAATCTTTTCAGAAGTGAATGTAATTTTGTGAAATATCGGAACTAGAGGTAATGTGGACGTAGCAAGATATTTTTGGTGGATATTCCACTGGAGAATTTTGATGTGGACCTATTATCCGTTTATATTCAAGTCATTGAATATAGATTAATAAGTTGAACGAAGCTGTTAGTAGAGGTAATATGGACGTAATAGCAGAGAATGTTCTATATCTAACCAGAGTTAATATGGACGTGGAAAGATATATAACGTTAGGCGGAGGTGGATAGTTCAGAGGTAATATTGACGTGATTATCCTTGATGAATGCTTTGCTCAGAGGTTATATGGACATGGCAAAATATAATCATTTCACTAGAGAAATAATTATCGAAAAACAATTCATAGGTAATAGGGACGTGACTTATTTTCGTCAAACCGAGTTTGGACAGAGTCAAAAATGGGAATGATTCCACTGAGAAATTTTTTAGAGGACCTATTATCCAGGACGTATTCAAGACTCTTGAAATATAGATAATAGTTAGATAATTTTTTGAATCATATAAACATCCCACTGTACATTTACATGACTGAACATATGTGAACATTACGTAAAAAGGTTACACATAGTATTTCTTCAGGAACTTGTCGTTGATAGGCATCAATGAGCAAGTCACCATCAGGCTTGGTTAGTCGGTACGCACCATTAGAATAAACTGATTCTATGATGAAAGGACCTTCCATTAGGTTGGAATTTTCCTTTTGTTTTGTGCGTCATGACCATTGGTCTTCTCACTACTAAGACTAGGTCGCCGACTTGGAAGATCCTTTCCTTCACTTTTTTATTGAAGGCTCTAGAAAGGCGTGCTTGGTATAGCTCAATGTGTGCTGAGCTAACAAGCATTTTTCGTTTAGCGCTTCGAGCTCCTGGAGTCGCAGACGGTAGCTTTTTTCGATAGTCAACTCGCTGGCTAAGGCTACTCGAAGAGAAAAATTTGTATTTCTAGGAGAAGAACTGCTTCGCTTCCATAAACCATAGAGAATGGCGTACTGCCTGTTGGAGTCCGGACCGTTGTTAGGCCCATAGACATTCACCGAGCTTCTCATTCCAATCGCGCTTGTTTGAATACACGAACTCTTGAGAAGTTTTATGATGGTTTTATTGAAGGCTTCTGCTAACCCGTTAGCCGCTGGTATAGGCAGTAAAGGCTATGTTCTGCATTCGATTTTATCGCAGAACCGATAGAATGCATAGCTTGCGAACTGTGGACCATTATCATGGATGATCCTACGGGGTAGGTCGAAGTGGTAGACGACGATATATTTGATAAAACTGATCAGTTTGATGCCTTCACTTCGATGAGCGATATAGCTTTCGCCTATTTGGAGAAGTAATCGGTTATGGCTAGGATGAATCGATGTCCTTTGGAGGATGGCGAGTTGATTGGTCCTATGACGTCCATGCCCCAGGCTTCAAACGGCCAAGATACTGTCGTCGGGTGTAGAAACTCCGAAGGTTGATGAATGAAATCGGCGTAGAACTGACAAGCTCTACACTTTTTCGCATATTCAACAGCATCTGCTATCATTATGGGCCAGTAATAATCTATTCTTTTGAGGTGATCATGTAATTTGGGGCCTGGTTGATGTGCACCACAAACTCCATCGTGGGCCTCCCGGAGTGCATGTTTGGCTTCTGTGTCTGATAAATATCGTAACAATAGCCCATCGTAAGAGCGCCGGAACAGCATCTTGGTAGCTGTATCATATAAAATCTGAGGGATCGCCTTTGGATAGACACTGCTTCCTTCAGGTCCTGGAGAGGATTCCATAGACGGCATAGTCTATAAAAGGGCTCCAGTCTTTAATAGCGATGCTTGTTTCCGTTATATAACTGTGATGAATATGCAAGGCATCTTTTACACAAATAGTTCTCGACCAGACACTGTGATCGACTGCTGAGTATTGGTAGGAATGGTCAAGGAAGCAGCGAGATCGGCTAGAGCATCTGCTTCTATATACTGTAGTCGAGGTACGTTCTCGATGAAGAATCCAACAAAAGTAGATGCCAACTCGATTGTTGCTCTGTGATAGGGGATGAGATCTTCGTGACGAACTTCATAATCCCCTCGGACTTGACTAACTATTAGCTTGGAGTCGTCGTACGCTTATAGATAGCCAACTCCAGTTGTTTTGCCAATGCAGGCCGATTAATAGGGTATTGTATTCGGCCACGTTGTTGGTGCATGGTTCCACGAGAGAATATGCACGATGTATAACCAGATGATCAGGTGACACGAGCACGACACTTACTCCAGCCATAATATTTCTTTTGGGTCCTGTTCTTGATGCACCGTCAAAGAACATTCGACAAATGAGAATTTCTTCAGTTCCAGCGTTAGACTCTGCTGCTTCATCGGAGATTTTGTCCTAGAGTTTGGAAGATTATGGCACCGGATGAGCTGTCAGAAAATCAGCTAATGCTTGGCCTTTTACTGCCTTCTGAGGAACGAAGAGCATATCATACGGAGTCAATAGCATTGCCCATGTAGCTAAACGGGAATTGAGAGAACCCGGTTTAGTCATGAGCATTCTGAAGGATTGACTTTAGATATGATATGGATAGTCTGCCCAGACACATAGTGGCATGTCTTCTGGATGGCAAATACTAGTCAAGGCATTCCTTCTCCACAAGTGTGTATCTGTGCTCGGCATCCACCATTGTGTGGCTGAGGTAGTAGATTGCCTGTTCATGGCCGCCTTCATTCTTCTGAGCTAGGAGGACGCCATGAGAATGGTCCATAGCACGGACATATAGTAAGAAAGGCTTCCCCATTATTGGAGCTACCAATACTGGAGGGCTTGTGAGATATGCCTTGATATCGTCGAACGCACGTTGACATTATTCAGACGAAAGATACGTCTTTCTTCATGGGCTGAGTGAATGGTTGACACCTTCAAGAGAGGTTCAAAATGAATCGTCTGATGTAGCATAGCCTTTTGTAGTCCGCGTAGCTCTTTGAGGTTTCTTGGAGGATGCATATCGAGGATAGACTTCACTTTCTCCGGGTCCAGGTGTATACCCTTTGAAGTGATGACGAAACCAAGGAACTTGCCGCTGGAGACTCCCAGAAAAGACTTGGTTGGATTCAACTTGAGTTGGTGTGCACGCATTTGTTCGAACACCGTTCTCAAGTCTTGGAGGTGGTTGCCCTTGAGATGACTTTTAACTGCGATATCATCTACGTAGCACTCTTATTTGCGTAAATGATCGCAAAAAATTGTGTTCATGGCTCGCTGGTATGTCGCCCCTGCATTTTTCAATCCGAAGGGCATCACCGTATAGCAGTATACCCCCAACGGTGTTCAAAAAGATGTGTGCTTCTCATCGTCGGAGAACATCTTAATCTGGTTGTAGCCTGAGAACCCATCCACGAAGGAAATCCGTTCGAAGTCGCAAGTATTGTCGATCGTTACGTCAGTGATCGGTAGAGAGAACTCGTACTTCGGGCATACAGAGTTCAAGTCACGGTAATCGATACAAATTTGAACTTTACCGTTCTTTTTCATGACTGAAACGATATTGGCAACCCAGTCAGGGTGTTGTTCTTCGCGAATGAATCCACTGGCAATGAGCTTCTTGACTTCATTTTCAATGGCCTCCATGACATCTGGTCGAAATCGTCGTTGTTGCAGCTTTACTGGCTTAGTTGTAGACGAAATATTCATGTGGTGCATGGCGACTTTAGGATCCAGGCCTGGCATATCTTCATAGCTCCATGCAAAGATGTCGATGTATTCTCTATATGCTGTATAAGAGATTGGCGTTCTTTATCAGATAGACTTTGATGATGAAGATTGGTTTAAAAGATGATTCATCTCCTAAATTGACTTGGATGACTTCGTCTTCGGTAGGTGGTTCACGTTATCCGAAGTGTAGCTCCCACCTAGTGTCCATCTTTTGAGCCTATTTGAGCTCGATCGATTGGACATCGTCTGCAATTTGTCAACGAAACCATGTTGACGGACAGAGTTGCTTGAACATATTGCCAATGCTGGAGTCTGAGTCCCAGAGGGAGGAGTCAGAAGAAGGAGAACAACGTCTGCTTCATCATCTGATCTTTGGGTTGTTGGAGGAGTGACATAGCCCAAACCAACACCGTTTCATTGATAGTAGTTCTCAGGTTTGCCGGGAGGAGCAAAGTATTGGCAATCGTCGTCCCCGGTCGTAATTTAGCCCCTGATCGCTTTTGATGTCATATCCATGTTCTGGATGATATTCTTGGCCTGCCAACTATATCGAAAAAGTTACATTTTTTCAGAGTCATTGTCAGCTTCCGTGTTGTGCTTGGAGAAGTAGAGTCTGGAACGAACTTTCTCTCACCAATTATACGAGTGAAGATGATTAGTTCTTCATCATTCTTTCTGGCTGAAACGATGAAGTAGTGGATATCTTCTGGGTAAACTTGTTCCCGTAGGTGAGGCATTGTGACCGACATGCAGATGTGGTCCTATGACGTGCTCCAGAGCGTATATCGTATCTACGTAGTGGTTTACAGATTGATAGACATCGGAGTAATTCAAAGATAAACATTTACTAAGAAGTA
Organism: Iris pallida; assembly: GCA_029216955.1. Lineage (NCBI taxonomy): Eukaryota > Viridiplantae > Streptophyta > Magnoliopsida > Asparagales > Iridaceae > Iris > Iris pallida. Next base: position 2,639,406 of record JANAVB010020600.1, on the reverse strand, counting down.
CGCAAGTTCTTTTCAGGATAACATCCCGTTGAAGGTACATTATTATGAGTATTGGTATACTCATTGAAGGATCATCATCTAGAAGAGGAGCCACAGTCTTGGCGAGTTCACCACGTAGGGTAGTTCTTTAGGATTGGGAGAACGGGCATCAGTAGGTTCCTCCAGGGTATTTTGCTGAGAGTGAAGGTCAATGGTTTGACCTTGTCAGGGTTCTTCTTTTTATCCAGATTGTGAGAGGCTTCGGAGTACTTTTTGGAGTAGTACGTCCTTTGACTCGAATAATCAGGGGACCACCATTGGAGGATGAACATGCTTCAGCTTCATTGTCAGCTTCGTTGCCGTCATCCTTGGAGGGGCCGAGATTGGTAAAGTACCGAATCTCTAGTAAGCTTCGATGCCCTTAAAAGGATCGACATCGACAAACTCTGTCTTCACGATACCGTCGTTGTTGACGTACTTAAGCACTGGTGAAGTGTAGAAGGAACGATCATGTTCCCGTGTATCTATGGACGTCCCAACAAGACGTTGTAGGATATATTGGCATCGATCACATAGCAGAAAACCTCCGTCGGAGATCACTGATCTGGCAGTTGAGACGGATCTTGCCTAGGGGGTAGCTTTGACTAGCATGAAAGCCATGATAGTTGTGTTGGTTGCAGATAGATTATGCAGAGGGATTTCCAGAATTTGAAGCAAACTTCTAGGAATGATGCTGAGGGGGGTCATGGATTGACGTGCATGGTCCACCTTGATTGTCCCGATATACCCTGTATAGTACAGGGGTCTATCATGACGATTATTTTTTAGTAACATGTCCTCCTGTGAAAAGGTGATGTTGGGCACCACTTCCATAGTACTGTGGCAGAGGACAGGAGACAGGGTCTTCAGCGGGGGCTTTGACTTCGGCGAGGTATGAGTCAGCATGTAGTAATGCCTTACTTAAGGCCTTTCGCATTTTTTTGGAAAGTTGCAACAGATCGAACAGAGATAACCTGGCAGGTGTATTGGCTAGCTGTGCCAGTATGTCAAAGTTGTAGGTCCGATCCATACCTTCGGAAGTTGGCGCCTTCAGAGACTTGTCAAACCGTGTCTCCTTCTGCTTGGTTTTGTCCGAAGTTGAAGGTTTAGACGGCCGACTTCTGAGCTTGTGGGCAGCAGGCGGTTGAGGAGATACTGCTTCTTCTTGTGCGGGGTCATATGTCCGAAGATAAGTCTTCCCCGATCGCGTCTCGCCAGATAGAACCTCGTAGATGGGAGAGGATACCATATGGCATGACTTTTATTTCTTGCCCCTTTTGCTTTAGAAGGTACCACCCCCTGCGTCATTCTTGTACAAGATCCGGATGGACCCACATGATCTAACCACGTTTAGTTGTGTGCGACACCAAGGTGAGTTACGAGCTGGCGGTAGGTTGACGACTTCCATATTGTCATGGGAATCGGGACCACGCGTCTGGGACTTCTGTGGGAGAAAAGTCACCAAACTGAAGAGAGATCATGTTAGAAGATACGACCTTGTCTTCAGCTTCGAGGTTGATCACTTGGCTGCCGATATGCTGTTGTATCTTTTTCTTCAGGACGATGCAGTCTTTGGTGGAATGATGCACGTACTGATGATAGAGACAGTACTTGGGATCGTTGAGCTGGTTCGCTCTGCAGGACGTCATGGTGGAGGCAATGTCAGTTTATTACCCTTTGTCAATGTATGAAAGATGGTGATGACATCGTCTTCATCAAAGGATAAGGTCTCCTAGGCTTTTCGGAGGCGCCTGAGAATTGGATGCTCCTTTGGATGTGTCGACCTTCAGGACTTCTCTTCCTTTACCCCCGCGGACAGGGATAGTTTGAGGATGCTTGCCTTGTCTTCGGATTTGGGTGTTTTCAACCCCAATAGCTCCAGGTTAGGAACGTCGTTTTCAGCAGCATCAGCGGCCCCAATGAAAGCGGGCCATGTATCATACTTATGTATACCCAGACAAAACTTTACCGTAGGAAGAAAGTTATGTCAACAAGTATCCATAAGTTCTGAGTCTGGTATGCCGAAGGGCATCTTCAGTGCTAGCCGCCTGAAGCGTTCGATGAAGGCGATGACGACTCGGTCCTCCTTTGCTTGGTCTCGATGAGGGTGGACATACTAACGTGCATGCCACTCTCGTAAAACCTGTTGAAGAACATATCTCCAAGTCTTTAAATGAATTGATACATCCGTCAAACAGACTGCAGAACCATTCAAAGCTACCCCCTGCAAGGTGCTAATAAACAGCTTCGACAAGAATGGATCGTCTTTGGGCAAGTGTAGAGTCTGCAATTTTGAAGTACGTCATGTGTTGACGAGGAGAAGTCAATCGTCGAATGAATTCAGCGTCAGCGGCTTGTAGTTAGGAGGGCAAGTAGCATTCTCCCACTCAGGAGGATAAGGTTGAGATATTTCCATCTTCTGCAGCTTGTCTTTGTGTGAGATAGTGTCGAGACGGGCGACCAGGGAATCAATTGCATCTGTTGATTGAGCAGGTGTTAGGAAATAGTGTTGAACGATTGTCAGGCGTCGTTGGCGAAGGACCACCCCCAGCATTTGCAAGATTTGGAGGAGGTACAACGAATGATACTCCTTTTGTAGGAAGGAGAGTTGTTGCTATATACGGACTAGCGTGAGCCGAGATTTTGTTGAGGTGGAGGAACAGCCCCAGCAGCTTGAACCGCCATGATACTGGTAAACATATCAGTGTTCTTAGCGAATGCTGTTTCAAGACCCTCTAGCCGTTTGCTGGTCTGGTTGCTAGCTTCTTCAGGTCTTTCTCGGTTCACCATGTATGTAGATAACATGCAGGATGAACAGAGGAAACAGTACAACTGGTGCTGATACTGTCTGTCTCTGAGTGGGCAAGTCCCTCGTCTTCAGGTAGAGGAGATAGATAGTCACCGTCAGACTCAGGGAGATTGTCGTCTTCTGGAAGGCTACCCCAGTGTGTAACGCCCCAGAACCAGAATACTGGAGAGCGGGGGCGTACATAGCCAGCTACATATATTGAAGTGCAACCCACCTCGCTATACGGTCACGGCTGTCTAGATACATAAGGGTTTAACTACAAGCCAACAGTCTCCTATGGTCGTGAACAAACCTATTGTCTCAATCTCAAGCAAGCAATAATTTACAAGATGTCAGAGCACCAAATATATAATAGTAAGGCGTCCCGTACATTACATATTAGATGATCATGAAGCTAGTCGTACAAAATGTCAAGACTAGCAAGAGTTCAGTCATATAAGATCAACCTAGGATCTGTCAATCATGTTACAGCCCGTAGGCAGACAGTAAGTAAAGGTGCAATACGAGCTAACACGTGCTCGCCGGCTAAACACCTCAAAAGAATAATTTTTACAATAAAGTGGGTGGACAAAAAGAAACCCACTCGTTGCCAGGGTTATGCCTGGTGGTCACCATCTGGCATGAAGACAGGATCCTCTGGTGCTGTTCCGATATCTGGCCACACAAAACTAGCTGGGTCAGACCCCAGAAAGAGCAAGTGCCACAAATGAGGCTTCACTTAGGAACTAAAACCAGCAAATTAGCACAAGAATATAATTACTTAATAAGAGACAGTAATTTAAGAAAAAGCATGACAGGTGAATATAAAGACAATCTTGTACATAACCATAAAAGACAGAACATATGATATACGATGAGATAACCATGATTCAGATAACCAGGTTACAACCCGTAAACCAAACAAGGACCGGGGTTGTAACCCTTCGTCTGAACGGAACTTGGCTTCTCCTACCATTTATCGGCAAGGTAAATATAAGGAATCGAGATGTAACAATCTTGTACAGAATCAAGACAAGACTAGACAGATTGAACCCCATCCAACAATCACGGCCAAGTAATAAGTACGGCTTGATACTTTAACTAACTAGGGTTATCACAGGCCTAGTTACTAGCAAGATGCAATGAGAATTCTAAGTTCGATTACCTGTTTGTTACTACCTGAGTGATCCCAGCAAGAAAAAGAAAATAGCAGGATATAGCAGACACACTGTAGTAAGATACATGTGTCCTAAGGTACCACACTCGACGGCGGGCTGGAAGTGCACTCATCTCGACGGATAGCAACAAATCCCATGTATATATATATAAGGCCGGGACCAAAGGGGCAACAGGTAACTGGGAAATTCTCTATGAACTATTTGATCAATCTAGTCATTAACCTAGCCAGATTCAGTATGAATCCCTGACCGTGGTACTCAGGGATCATGCCCTACATGATGCAAGACACACAGGACTCGTAGTTTATACAAGCACAATCCATGCAAACAACCACGGTGTCCAGGCTAATGAATTAATTTGTCAAGAGTGCGCCGCGACGGGCCACTATCATTATCATTATTACTTATCAAGAGTGCGCCACGATGGGCCACTATCAAGCATGTTAGGGTACTTGTCAAGAGTGTACCACTACCGGTCACTGTCGTGTTATGTGTAGCAGGTCAAGTTATCAAGTCAAGAGTGCACCACGGCGGGCCACTATCAAGCATTGCTCAAGCATTGTTCAATTATCAAGTCAGGAGTGCACCTGAGCGTAGCCTGATAGTGGCCCACCGTAGTACATTGTTCAAATATCAAGCATTATTCAACTATCAAGCATTGTTCAAGCATTGTTCAATTATCAAGTCTAGGTGCACTCCTGACTTGATAATTGAACAATGCTTGAACAATGCTTGATAGTGGCCCGCCGTGGTGCACTCCTGACTTGATAACTTGACCTGCTACACATAACACATGACCGGTAGTGGTGCACTCTTGACAAGTACCCTGACATGCTTGATAGTGGCCCGTCGTGGCGCACTCTTGATAAGTAATAATGATAATGATAGTGGCCCGTCGCGGCGCACTCTTGGCAAATTAATTCATTAGCCTGGACACCGTGGTTGTTTGCATGGATTGTGCTTGTATAAACTACGAGTCATGTGTGTTGCATTATGTCTAGGGCATGATCCCTGAGTACCACGGTCAGAGATTCATACTGAATCTGGCTAGGTTAATGACTAGATTGATCAAATAGTTCATGGAGAATTTCCCAGTTACCTGTTGTCCCTTTGGTCCCGGCCTTATATATATACATGGGTTTTTTGCTATCCGTCGAGATGAGCGCACTTCCAGCCGCCGTCGAGTGTGGTACCTTAGGACACATGTATCTTACTACAATGTGTCTGTTATATCCTGCTATCTTTTCCTTTTCTTGCTGGGATCACTCAGGTAGTAACAAACAGGTAATCGGACTTAGAATTCTCATTACATCTTGCTAGTAATAGGCCTGTGATAACCCTAGTTAGTTAAAGTATCAAGCCGTACTTATTGCTTGGCCGTGATTGTTGGATGGGGTTCAATCTGTCTAGTCTTGTCTTGATCATGTACAAGATTGTTACATGTCTCGATTTCTTATATTTACCTTGCCGATAAATGGTGGAAGAAGCCAAGTTCCGTTCAGACGAAGGGTTACAACCCCGGTCCTTATTTGGTTTACGGATTATAACCTGGTTATCTGAATAGTCACATGGTTATCTCATCGTATATCTATATTCTGTCTTTTATTGATTATGTACAAGATTGTCTTTTATATTCACCTGTCATACTTTTTCTTAAATTACTGTCTCTTATTAAGTAATTATATTCTTGTGCTAATTTGCTGGTTTTAGTTTCTAAGTGAAGCCTCCATTGTGGTACTTGCTCTTTCTGGGGTCTGACCAGCTGGTTTTGTATGGCCAGATACCAGAGCAGCTCCAGAGGATCTACCGATTTTCCAGTCTGATGGTGAACACCAGGCGTAATTAGGGCAACGAGTGGGTTATTTTTGGCTCTCCCACTCTATTGTAAAAATATTCTTTTGAGGCGTTTAGCCGACGAGCACCTATTTAGCTCGATTGTACTTACTTACTGTCTGCCTACGGGCTGTAACATGATTGGCAACCTAGGGTTGATCATGTATGACTAAAACTCTTGCTAGTCCTCACGTTTTGTAACGACTAGTTTCATGATCAGCTGAATATGTAATGTTTGGGACGCCTTACTTTTATATTTGGTAATCTTACATCTTGTAACATTTACTTACTTGCTTGTGATTGAGACACTAGGCTTGTTATTGACCCTAAGAGACTGATGGCTTGTAGATAAACCCTCATATATCTAGACAGCCATGACCGTATAGTGGAGTGGATCCTATTTTATTATACGTAGCTGGCTATGTCTGCCCCCGCTCTCCAGTATTCTAGTTCTGGGGCATGATAAGTGATACATGATGGCGCTTGACATTCAGTCAGGTTTGATGGTGCAGACCAGGGAGGCACAGTCTACAATGAGAGCCTTCGCAGACTTCGAGCCCAGGCTTTAGCTGGATTGGTGGATGACTTCACCGTAGCAGAGGATGGATCCTTGAGGCATGGCAGCCGATTGTACGTGCCGAAGGGAGAGCTAATAGAGGCAGTCTTGTAGGAGATGCACCGATCGAGATATTTTATTCATCCTGGTGCTAACAAGATGTACCGTGACTTGCGGGAACATCTTTGGTGGCACGAGATGAAGAGAGATGTATCGTATTTTATTTCGAGATACCTAGTTTGCCAGCAGGTCAAGGCGAGCGCCAGAGGCCAGCTGGTCTGTTGTAGCGTTACCCATTTCCGAGTGGAAATGGGAACACATTACGATGGACTTCGTCTCAGGGCTTCCTCGTTCCCAAGGAGGGAAGGATGCCATTTGGGTCATCGTGGACAGGCTGACGAAGTGTGCATACTTCATACCCTTCAAGGTGGGGCTTTCCATCGAAAAGTTGGCAGAGCTATACATGCAGCAGATAGTTTGCTTGCACGGATTACCAGTAAGCATCGTGTCGGACAGAGACAGCAGATTCACGTCCCACTACTAGAGGAGCTTGCAGGAGGAGTTGGGCAGTCGGCTCAAGTTCAGCACGGCGTACCACCCGCAGATGGGCAGTCCGAGAGGACGATACAGACGCTGGAGGACATGTTGAGGACTTGTGTGCTGGACTTTGGCGGATCATGGGAGAGCCATCTGCACTTGGTAGAGTTTTATACAACAACATCTACCAAGCCAGTATCGGTATATCTCCTTTCGAGGCACTATATGGACGACGATGCGTACACCGCTCTTTTGGGACGATGTTGGGGACAAAGTTATGCTTGGGCCAGAGATGATCACGGATGCAGCAGAGAAGGTCGGAATGATCAAGACAGGCTCAGAGTGGCTCAGGATAGGCAGAAACACTGGGTCGATGCTAGTCGAGACCGATGGAGTTCGCCGACGGAGATATGGTACTAGTGAAGATATCACCTACTAGAGGAACGATCCGGTTCGGACGAGGAGGGAAGCTGAGCCCCAGATACATCGGGCCGTTCGAGATACTTGGCAGGATCGGAGAGGTAGCTTACAGGGTTGCACTTCCACCCAACCTAGCAGGAGTTCACGATGTCTTTCACGTATCCCAGCTGAGAAGATATGTTCCGGACCCCAGCCATGTGCTAGAACATTCAGAGTTGGAGATCGGACCGAGCCTTGCAGTTTCTGAGCAGCCAGTGGAGAGATTAGACAGGAGGGAGAAGAGGCTGAGGAACAAGGTTATACCCTTAGTAAGTAGCTTGGAGCCGTCACTCTCCGGATGAATCTACTTGGGAGAGGGAGTCGGACATGAGGGAGAGATACCCTTACTTTTCGACCCAACCGCTGCGAGGGAACCACCCGTTCTCGCTTGATACCTTAGAGGTTAGTTTGATCGTAGCCTTAGTCATTTGTTGTATTGCTTGCTATGTTAGAAAATTGTAGGGTCTTCAATCCTTGTGAATTTCGAGGACAAAATTTTTCAAGGAGAAAAGACTTGTCAGCCCCTGTTTTTCAAAATTAATTAAATTAGTGTTAATTGGTTGCTAATGACATGATTAGCTTTAAAATAATTTATGATTTTTAGGAATTTTTTCTAGAATTTTTAATAAATTTTAAATAGTTTTTAAGTTAAAATATCAATTTGTAATTAATTAAAATGTTTTAATATCGTTTCGTAATATTTTAAATTGTTTTTATCAGTTTGCAATTATGTTAATTGTTTTAATTAGGTTCTGCAAATTCATTTTTGCATTTATTTAGGGGAGGGACTATACTGCAAAATCCTAAACTACAGGGACCTAACTGCTAAACCTACCTACCCTTCCACGTTCTCTCTCTCCTCTCACTCACCCCTCCCCGACGACCGGCCAGCTGCCGACGACCGGCCAGCTGCCCCCCTATTCCCGGCCGACCCAAGACCCTAACCGACCTCCTAACCCTATAAAAGGACCCCCAGACCAAATCCTAACTCATGCCGCCACTACGACTACCCTGACCTCCTTCTTCCCCGACGACAACCCACTTCCCCTTCGCCTGAACCCTAGCTCCGACCACACCCCACCGCCAACTCCAGCAGTCTACACCACCCCCAACCACCACCATTCGATGCGCCACCCGAGCTGGACCCAGCGCCACCTAAGTGCCACCGCCACGACGCCCCTAGCCGCCGTCAGCACGCTCGAGAACCCCCCAGTTCATCGGACACGTGAGTAACACCCTAAACTGTGTCGTGCGTGTCTCAAATTGACACACGTGGTTCGCCCGGACACGAGAACCCCAACCCTGTGCTCGGACACGCATTTTAGGACTCGTGCGTGTCATGCTTGGCACTGATACAAGACTCGTGTCCCTAACTGTCAGGACACGAGGATACGAGAATAAAATTCGAATTAAATAACGGGTTCGGATTTGGTTTATCGGGTTTAAACCCGCTAACCTAAAAACCTAAATAACACTAAACCAAACCCTACCCCTAACACACAGCGCGGGCTGACCCCTGGCCAGCCCGACTGAGTGTCACCCTCATTTCCCATATTTCCCGTATTTCGTATTTATACTCGTATCTGGATTTTGGCATGTATTTTTTTTATTTTTCTCAACTAGTAGAATTTTGGTATTTCTCGTATTTTGGGTTTTGTCATGGCTCGATTTTAATTGGTTTGAGTTGGTTTGGTTTAATGTGTATTGGAACACCTTAGCCTATGCTCCACCTTCATTCCACCACATCCCCCTCTTTATAATCTCCACCTAACACTCTCTCTCTCTTCATTACTTCCTCCATTAATTTCTTCTTCTTCTTCTTCCTCCACACAACTCTCCCAACCCATAGGCAAGTGCACCTTGCCATCACATGAGAACCCTATTTTATTTGTCCATTTGCTAGTTTAGGACATGGTGATCAACATTGGTGCTTGACATTTTGTAATTGGAGTTTCCATTGTTCTAGATCTAGGTTTTTAGCTATTTTCGGATTTGGTGGTTTTGATCTATTTAAGTTTGATTTTTATGGGTTTTGAGGTTTCTATGTGGAAGAGGATTCAATTTCACCCAAGTTAGAACTTTGGAAATCCGGATTTGGAGTTCGGATGGCCAAGTTGTGATGTTTTGAAGCTTGGGTTCAACCATGGAGTTCTTGCTGTTTGGAGAAGACAGTGAGCAGTGTGCAGAGCTTCTTAGCTTACGCCACTGAACTGCGCGCGCTCTTTAGCGCTGTATACGCAGACTTGAGTACGCTTCCTGTTGGATGCGTGTCTCTTGGGTACGCTTCCTGTTGGAAGCGTGTCCCTTGCGTATGCAGACTTGAGCATGCCTTGGTACGCAGACTTGAGCGTGCCTTGGTACGCAGACTTGAGCGAGCCCTGTGTGAGCACCCTGAATTTCGGGTTGATTTTTTTTATTTTTTTTATTTTTCTGATTGATTGGTTTTGATTAATATTTTATTTATTTATCTGTAAGTGTACTTTTCATGCCATTGATATTTGGAGTGTCAGGGATGTTCAACTCTGGAAATCTTCTTCACGAGTTTTGGAGTGGACATGATTACCTTCATGACGGTATATAGTGTTCCATCCAAACGTGTTCCCTTGTACTCTTTCTACTTCGCTGAACTTCGGGTCGGTTTAGACCATTTGATTTTTATTTATTTTTTCCACTCTTTTCCTTGAACATTTTCAGCGCGTTACCATGACTTTTAAATTGGGAGCGCAAGACCAGTCAGTTTCTTGAAACCAACTCCTCATTGATCTACTCGAGACGCTCGTCACCCATGACCTTCGTGTCCCACTCAGACACGTCATTTTGTGCTCCATTTGATTCGCACAATTTTTCCGACACGTGACCCGATTTTATTTTACTCCCGGCGTCACATTCATCTTCCAACTTGATTTGTGGGTCCCCTGTCGACCAAAACCTGTCCGCCCCAATTATGGACATGGCCCACATTGAGCCTACTACCCGTCCGCCATTGTGTCCCATTTATTGGAATCTCCATGTGCTACTTATTCATTCATGATCATCAACGTCTAATTTTAATTAGATTTTCGCACAATGTCCAGTTTTGATCTAATCCGGCTCCACCGAGTCCAGTCCAGCTTTGTGCTACCCTCCATCATGAAACCCTCATAATTCTTGCCTAAAAAAATATTAGGTACTCTCCTACATATTTTTCTATATTTATTGGGAATTTCTAATTATTTATTCCCATAGAATTGGCCATTTTCCCCTAATTTAATCCTAGCCTTTGATTCACCTAAACAAATCCTAACCATTTATCCCTCCTCACATTCATAGCAGCCAACACCCATGCAAGGTGCCGGCCCTAACTCTAAGGAGAGAACTTTTTCTCTCTCTCTCATTTAATACAACCTTTTTCTCATCCTCTCTTCTCTCTCTTCCCATGCAACAACCACAACAACAACTCAACAAAAAACAGCAGCCCACTCCTTCACACCCCGACCTCCATTCTCCTCCTCCCTGGCACGACCACCCCCTGGCCGGCCACCTCCGCCGCGCCGCCGGCCGTCGACCACCAGCTCCGCCACCATCGACTCCTCCTCTTCCTTCCTCTCCACCTCATAAAACCAACGCCACCACCATCAACTCCACCCCATCTCGCCATGCCATGCGCCGCCATCCACCGCCTTTGCTTCGCCGTGGCCACTGCCCTTGCCTCGCCGTGGCCAGGCCGGCCTCCCCGCTCGAGCCCAGCACACAGCAGCAGTCGCTGCACCGCAGCAGGCGCGCACACATGCGCACGTGCGGGCCGTCGTCGTGCACTGCTGCGCCATCGCGTGGGCCGCCATGGCTTGCCGTGGGTGTGCCCCACCCTGGGCACTCCTCCCCTGACGGCCATCGTCCTCCGGGACGCGCCGTCGAGGCGATTCGTGCGTTTTGCACGACGTTCCGTCGTGACGAGCTCGGAAACGATGCTGAAATCGTGCCCCATCGCACGACTTCGCGCATGTTTTTCCAGAGATCCGACCGTGGGATCGGTGATTTCTTCACTCCGTCGCAATCTCGGTATATTCACCTTCGCTCATGTCAATTTCGTCCGTTAATTTTTCGTTTGATACATCAAAACCGGCCACCAAGTTGACTGTTTAAATTGTATTAAATTTGGACAGTTTCGCGGGACCAACTTCGTCAGCCTGTATCTCCTCCACTACAACTCTGTTTGGCGTGTTACCAGTTCCGATGTGAAGCTGGTATAACCCTCTTACTACCCCTCCAGTTTCGTTTCATTGTGACTTGTTGATTGGTTGAATTCGACGCCAAAGTTGGTCGTCCGAATTCGTAATTTCCAACTTGTAAAATTTCATTTTTGAACACGGGACTCCAGATTCATTTCTGACACCACTATTAGACTTGTGGCGTCGTTCTGGCATCTTTTCATATAAAATTTGTTAGATTTGGAGAACGTGGGCTCGGACACGTTTTTCGGTACAAAGCGGGTCCCACTTTCTGGGTCAACGGGACTTTTTTGATGCTGGCTCATCGAAATCCAATTTCGGATATGCCGTTGAGTTCGTATCATCATTTTGGACTCGTTGACTATATTTGC
>JANAVB010020600.1:2590287-2627445 GCA_029216955.1 Iris pallida | reverse complement strand
TTGAAACACGGAGGCAAACTGTGCTTCTTCGATTGTCATCGACAATTCCTGCCGAAGGATCATCCGTACCGGAGGAACAGGAATACTTTTCGTGCTGGCATTGTGGAGAAGGCTAATCCTCCGCCAAGGTGGCCCGGATACACGATATAGGAAAGAGGTAAAAGATTTACCAAGAGCTATTGAGCAGCCTGCTACGGGCTACAAGTGTGACGGATTTGGTCGCACTCATAACTGGACGAAGAGGAGTATATTCTGGAATCTTCCATATTGGAGCACCAATCTGATTAGACATAACCTTGATGTTATGCATATCGAGAAGAATAGTGTTTGACAACATAATTAATACTGTAATGGACGTAAAGGGGAAGACGAAAGGACAATCCAAAGGCTAGATTGGACTTGGAAGAAATATGTAGACGTCCTGCATTACATTTGATAGAGGACGGGAATGGGAAGTTGAAGCAGCCTAAGGCAATTTTCTCACTGGAGAAGGAGGATAAAGTGAGGCTTTGTAGGTGGATTCAAGGTCTGAAATTTCCAGATGGGTATGTTTCGAACTTGAGAAGATGCGTCGACCTCAAGGAGAACAAACTGACAGGTATGAAGAGCCATGATTGTCACGTATTCATGGAGCGGTTAATTCCGATTGCATTTCAGGAATTCTTATCGCAGGCAGTTTGGGATCCATTGACGGAGCTTAGCATATTCTTCAGGGACCTTTGTTCTAAGAAATTGCTCGTTGATCGTCTAAAAAAGCAAGAGAAGGACATTACGGTAACACTGTGCAAGCTAGAGAGGGTGTTTCCTCCTGGATTCTTCGACTCTATGGAGCATTTGCCGATTCATCTTTTCTACGAGGCACGTGTTGGTGGACCCGTCGAATATCGATGGATGTACCCATTCGAGCGACATTTGAGTCACCTAAAAAGAAAGGTGAAAAATAAGGCTCGGGTCGAGGGTTCTATTTGTGAAGCCTATATTCTCGAGGAGATTACAAATTTTTGCTCCTCCTATTTCAAACCTCATGTTGCTACGAATAGAACGAGGGCTCCGAGAAACGACGACGGATATCAAAAATTTAATGATGGAATACTGAAAGTATTCAATGCGTCCGGAAAGCCTTCGGAGAAAATAAAGAAGAGATATTTGAATGACGAAGAGCTAAGGATTGCTCAGTTGTATGTATTACTCAATTGCGACGAGGATGAAGTAGAGAAGCTAGAGGGGTAAGTAAGGAATGATGAGTTTACGTCATCTCAATGCAATAGTATAAGCTAATATTATTGTACTAATCGGCGGTTGCTTCGTTGTCATCCAGCACATATAATGATCAGTTAAGGCTGGTTAGACCCTACCTAACAAACGAAGCATTAGAACAAGAAATGAGACGTCATTTTTCTTCTTGGTTGAGCGAATATGTAAGTAGCTCGGTAATTACTGGCCTCTTCTAATGCAACTACGCAATAAATAACTTATTATCTCTTCTTTGATATTCAGGTCGATCGTCTAATTTCACCCGAGATTGAATTAATTAGAACTCTTGCCAAGGGACCAATTACTTTTGTTAAAATATGGCCAAGTTACTGTGTCAATGGCTTTCGGTTCAAGTCGACAAATGCTCTGATCAGAGACAGCTTCCTGGATCTTGATTCCACGAGTTGTATCAAGTCTTCGAACTACAAAGACGTCGATCCAGGAAATGATTTCTTTGGCATCTTGCGAGAGATTGTGGAGTTGTCATATAATAATGGCAGAGAACCTGCAAAGATCGTGTTGTTTAAGTGTGAATGGTTCGATCCGATTAAAAATCAAGGTTGGAAAATTAACAAGCATGGTCTTATGGATATAAACTACAAGCGTAGATATCAAGGCTACGAACCGTTTGTCCTAGCAACTCAGGCTCAGCTCGTATAATTCACAGCTTATCCGAGACGAGGAGCAACGAAGTCTGACTGGTGGGCAGTATGCAAGACTAAAGCTAGAGATACTTTTGATGTTGAAAAAAAGCTTACCAGGAGGACGAGCTACCTCTTGTAACCAATATTGTCGATGTGGACTCCACGGAAGTTACACATTATACGACACATAATGTAGAAGATGTAGAATTATCCGAAGAGGAAGACGAAGCCGACGAAGGCGAAGATGAAAGTGAAGATGAGGATGAAGAGGAAGATGAGGTCGAGGAAGACGAACAAGATGATTATTCTGAAGATGATTGAGAGAGATATACTTATCTGAACTTAGATGTTTCTTCTAGAATATATTATCTGGACTTAGATGTTTATTGTAGAATGTATCATCAAATGTTGTCTTGGTTATTATCTTGTCTTTATTGTACTTTCATATTTCTAGTCTCTATTATTTGTTGTACTTTTATATTTCTAGTCTCTATTATTTGTTGTATTATCATATGTTGTTATCAGGTATGGCAGGTCGTCGCAGATCGTTCCGAGGGGGACGACGAGGTATGATCCTCCGATACTTTCTACAGCTACTGCTAGAGGACGGAGTTTTCCTTCGGTACCTCCTACTGGTACCGGCTCTGGATCCTCGTCGCCGATTACTCCTCCATATCGGACAGTAGCTGGGCCTGGTGGGACGACGTCACGTGGCATATCTCCTGGGATGAGTAGTTCCAGGCCTGTTGAGAGTGCTCGCCCGTCTAACGTTCCTGCTGCTGATACGACGATAGAGGCGGATGGACAGATGGTAGAGGCTGTACCGACGGCCGAGGAGGACGCCCCGACGGCCGACCAGCATCATGCAGATGATACGTGCGCACCTCCGGAGGAGAGGAGGACGGAGATCTGAGCCGACGGTACAAAGTAGGTATTTTGGTTTATAATTTTTTTTTTCTGTTTTTATCATAAATTAACTTTTTTCATGAATATAATATGTTTGTATAGATATCGTCCCCCAGAGGTACAGAGACGCCTAGGCCACATGTTGAGGCATAATTATGGTGGTGCTTGGATTAACTACTCTGATGCTCCAGACGAAAGAAGAACTACTGGTTTACGCGCTTCAAGGTTAAAATAGATTTGCTTTTGATATGAATCATATAATTAATTCATATTATATATAACTGATAAATATTTGGTTTGCGCTCTTCTAGGATATGTTTTTCTATCCACCGCACCGGGCCGAGCTTATCGAGGGGATGTTTCCTGCCGTCGCTGCCAAGCTGATCCGCGATGCTATTAATGATCAGAAGGCTCGTGATCGTGCCGGAAAGCCGATCCAAGGTTGGATCACCCCTGATCAGTGGAATGCGATGAAGGCTCGATTCGACGAGCCAACTTACAAGGAGAAGTCGGAGAAGGCCAAGGCGGCTAGGCAACATGCCTCGAAGTGGTACGGTGGGTCGATTCCGATGACGAAACATTTCCGTCGTCTGGTATATTTTTCTCATTTAGAAATATTATTTTAATACAAAACCGATAAATTATTACTAAGATAATATATTTAATTACAGGTAAGGAAGGTCGGTAATGCCGACATGGTGACCGTCTTCCTGGCCACCCATCGGAAGGGCGAAGGCCTTATTGACGAGAGGGCCGAGCAGACCTATGTAAGTATTACAATACGTTATCTTAATTTAATACTTCGTGTCAATTTTAATATAACTTAGTAAATATGATGCAAATAAATATTCATGTAGTTAGTAATACTAAGTATATTAATTAGAAATTAGAAATTATAGAGTACTATCCATACTTTCTAGGCCGAGTATCAGAGGCTGCGGGAACGGGCGGCTGCGAGTGCACCTAATGCAGGAGAGTCCGGTACTTCCTCGCAGCCCACTCAAGCTCCGTCGGTGGACGAGCTGTGGATGACCGCCGCTGGTGGACTCCATAGGGGTACGTACTACGGTACGGGATCCTATGGCGCCCTAGTTGTGACCCAGTCCTCTAGGACATCTGCTAGTGTGCATGGTCCACAGCCGTCCCAGGAGTCTGCCCGAGTCTACCAGATGATGGAGTCTCTCCGTGACGACCTGCTACGACGGATCGAGGAGCAGTCTCAGCACCCTACGGACGATCCTGTGCTGCTAGCATGATTGGATGCGCTCGACCGCGGCATTATGGAGCTCGTGGAGACGACTGAGAGGACAGAGTGCAGCGTTGGAGGGTTAGAGCGCACGGTGACGGAGCTGCAGACAGCACAGGTGACCATGACCGATAGGCTGAGGTTGGTGATGGATTCGATGGTCCAGAGTACTGATAGAATGTTATCTACCATGGACACATACAACCAGCGACTTACAGCGTTGGAGCGTGCTGGTCCTCCGGGTGCGCCTTTATCGTCGTCGACTCCGCCGCCTCCACCGCCTTCTTTATCGACACCGAATCCACCGACGTCACTGCCTGCTCCATCGGTATCGATTTCACTTGAGGAGTATGAGTTGTTCTTATCCCTTCGTCGCGACGGTGCCCCTCCTGCACCAGATCCCTAGTAGTCCTAGTTAGGACTGTTTGTTTGTGTTTGTTTCATCCTTTGTTTGTGACTTGGATATTTGTTGGTTGTGTAGACTTGGATGTTTGGATCCTATTTGTTGGATCCTATTCTATTTGTTGGTTGTGTGTAGACTTTGGTTATTTGGTTGTAGACTTTGTTATTTGGTGTATTTGGATGTTATTATTCGTTTATGTTATTATTCGTTTCAATTGGTTGTTAATGTGCTTCTGTGATTTACGTTTACCGGTGTTGAGTGTTCCACCGAAGGGGTTGGCGAACCCAGGGAGAAAAGAATATTGTTATACTGTGTCTTTATGGTTATCTTTTTAAACTGCAGAAAGAAAAGGACATTCTGTATTTTATTTTTTTTATTTTATTTTTCAGATTTACCGACGTTTACCGACGTACGTTTGCGTCGGTAAACGTCGGTAAATCTGAAAATTTTTCCAGGGTAGTGACGTTTACCGACGTCCTTCTATGTCATAGACCGTCGGTAAGCGTCGCTACACGTCGGTAATAATCCCAAGAATTACCGACATTTAGTGACATTTTAAACGACGGTAAACGTCGGTAAATTTCCAGGATTTTACCGACGTGTAGCGACTTTAAACACGTCGCTAATCCACCGACGAAACAACGGTAGACGTCGGTAATGTACCGACGTAAATATACGTCGGTAAACGTCGATATTTGCGCCGTTCGGCGACGTTTTAAAGATTACCGACTTATGTTTCCGCGACAAGTCCAAAACGTCGATAATTGCGTCGGTAAATTTTTTTAGCGACAAAATTTGTTGTTTTAGCGACGTCTTTAGGCGTCGCTAAAACGACTTATTCTGGTAGTGGAAGATGTTTATAGTATCATCGTCGATGAAATATTTGACCGCAGTGCATATTTGTTTGAAGGGGATGGAAAGTTTGAAGACATTATGCTTGGTGATATGATCAATTGGCTAAAAGAGTCCGTTCAATTTATTAGGATTTGAATATTAGTATTTAGTTTTTTTGTAGTGAACTTCGTATGTATTCTAAATACTACTACTTTTTCAGTTTGGATGTTATGTGTGAGAACAATTGCAAGTATTTGGATGCTACAAAAACAATTTCTACTTGGTGATATTCAATATCAATTGAGACTTTGAATCAATTGTCAGTTATGTTCATTTTGATTGAATGTGTTCATTTTCAATTGTGATTCATGAATGATTTGTGTTATATTCATTTTGAATTGAGTCTTTTGATTTATATTCAGATTCAATATTTGTGTACTGGTTTACAACAAAATAGGTTTAATTAATTAAAAATAATTTTAGTGAATATTTTATAGAATTTCGACGGATATCACCTGTCAAAAATAGACAGGTATGTCGAATTGTGTTAAGCGGGATAATTGACAGAAGAAGTCCGCCGTTTATTATATGACAGACGAAATCTGTCATTTTCTCCACCTACATATCGACGGTAGAAAACCATCATTTATAGTAAACTACATTTTATTATTGACGGACCATGTGACGGTCCAAAACCGTCAATAAATACTATTTTCGACAGTTTTAGCCTGGGTGAGGGCATGCTTCAAAAAATAATGTCTCGAGCGTTAATTTGCGATGCTCAGACTTTTTTTCTGCCTGGGCGCATGCGCCTAAGGCAACATACTTCTGTGAGCATCATTATGCTTCCACAGAAGTCATGCGCTAACACTGTGGTGTGCTTTGCGCCCACATGCTGCCATGTTATGTGTCCACATGCCGTGGCATGTTATGCGCCCACGTACTGTTCATATATTATGCGCCCACTTGTTTGTTCTGGGCGCATATCCCTTTAGGCGCATAGTCCTTTGGGCGTATAGCACTTTGGGCGCATAAGAGTCTTTCAGCACTTAGCTTTTTCTGCAGATTTCTGAGTCTGACTTTCTCTTCTGTCCTTGCAGTAAACATGTTTGTCTCGGAGCTTGGCGGTATCCCTTTCGGTTATGCTTTCCATGTTCTTGGTACAAGCCTTATAACCAGCATGATCAGCACAGTTCAGACAAAGATCAGTCAAGACCAACCTACGAAACGGGCGATTGCCATAATTGAACAGGACAAAACCCTTCTGAAGCAGATGATAAATGATGAGAAGCTCGGAAGGTCACGCTGTTGGAAGAAGCCGTACTTCCTATTCGGTGACTAGCGTAGGATTTGAGGATGATGCGACGATATGTCTGGAAGAACCTTTGGTAGTTACGTTGAATGACCAAAGAATAGGGCTACAATCGATGAAGCGCCAGTACCCTCTGTCAGCGTTTGCTGATCTAGGCTGTACAGAGGCACATGAAATGGGACCTGACTCCTGAACTGCCTAGGGTTGTTTCTGGCAGGATCCAGTTCAACTCTGGTGAGCGGAAAGAAGGACATGTTTAAGTGTGTCAAGGGTTCCACTTCCTATTCCATGAGGGGGCTACAATCGGGTGTTATACTGAACGATGTCCCGACTGATCTGCATCCCTAGTGCTGCTGAGACTCTTTCCAACTTGATATTGACGAAGAAGGAGTCATATCCAGAAGGGAAGATACGGATGGAAGGCTGGAGACATTCTGTTCCGTTCTGGAGTGACCTTACTGGATGGGTGCTCTCGACTTATGGGGCTACCCTAAAAGCTGTCGGTCTTCTTTATGCCGTCAGGGCCACCCAGTATGGCGTCAAGGTCAACTGGCCGATGTTCGTCTCCTTGGCAGAGCTTTACAACCATCATACGTGCACCTTCTTCACTCCGGGCGGGGAGATAGGTTTGGCTCTTCACGAGATACGGGCAGTATCCAAATTTCCCTGGAGGACGGAGCCGTATGCAGAATACATCCCCAGTGATACATAGATCTCAAATTTGTAGAAGGAGAGCTCTGATATGATGAATGTGTACAAAGAGTTACTTTGTCACTTTTTTATTTGTCACCAGATTACGAAGAAGGGTAAGACCAAGGGGTCTATCCCGCATACGAGGGCTTGGACCAACTATATTTACTATAGAAGGGGGAATGACCCAGTCTCATTCTCGTCGCCTAAGCCCATGACGATCTCTGAGATAGATCAGCTGATGACAGATCACGGAGCTGCGGATACCAAAAATAGTGATGATCTTGAGATAAATTTCCAGATTTATCATTTCTTCAGACAAGCCGAGTTCAAGATGTCAGAAAAGGCGGTGCTAGCCGCTTTCCGGATGATATAGCTTCGTGACTGCATAGTCCCTGGCGGTTCAGTGTCTGTTGAAAGAATCAGCCGGGGGATGATACTTCCGGCTATAAGGCTGGCCTTTGGACGCCCACTTGCTCTACTTCCAGCGATGGTCTGTGCCATCCAACGGGGTTTGCGACATTTTGTTGTGCACGCAATAACATCCGAGGGCATGAAGGACTTTGCTAGGACTGAGTTATCCTTCCACTATCTGATGGGGTGGCTGGTACTGTATTGTCCTAAATTGATGAACATTGGGCTGATGGTCGATTCTTTGCCGGGAGATGCCTTCATTCGGAGGTTCAGAGACACGGATTGGACTGTTACAGGGGTGCCTGTTTGCAGGAGGGCTCTGAGTTTTCTGTAGAATTACGAATTCTTCAGAGTATGGCCTCCATCTGGTAGTGGTCGCGCGGAAGACACCCTAGTAGATGAGGCAGCACTCATAAATAGCCTTTCTATTGGAGCATTTTGTTGGCTCCAATCCATTAGGCCTTCCCATCTGGTATTCAGGAACAGAACCACGCTTTCCTGGAGCCTTATTTGCCAAGCCGTTTCGTACGGCAGTTTGGTTACAGCCAGCTCCTTTTGGGCAATCCCAGTCCTCATCTCCAGTCGATAGGGAGTCTAATCGACGGGGAGCGTGCATGGGGCTACTATAATGCTGGATGTACAGGGGCAATTTTTACCTTGCCTGAAGATAAACCCGACACCCATATGCTCTTTGCTGCTGCTAAGTTCTATATCCAGGTCAATACCTTTTTTTCTGGGTATGACCGTGAGCATAGTTTTATATCGGGGACCAAGCTTGCCCCTACCCTTGCTGATATAGGACGAGCACGTGCAATGGGGAGTAGCAAAAAGGAAGACGTCGTGCCCACAATTGAACCAGCTGTAGCGCCACAATAGAGAGTTGTTGTTGAAGAGCCTACCATTGCAGCGCCTCGGAGAGAGGACACTGAAGAACCAATTCCTACCGTTCCTCATAAGAGGAAGGCTCCGACCAAGCCGGTGCCACGGCCAAAAAGGACGAAGGTGGTTGTTTCCTGGAGGAAGAAGGTTACGGACGTGGGTGCTGGCTTGCCTCCTCCCAGAAGGTCTTCTCGGCAGACGGCATTATAGGCCATTGCCATTCAGGAGGTAGACCCTTTTCTAGACTCTGTAGCCGTTCTGGTCAAGCCTTTGGAAGCGTTCTCACATTTGTGTTTGTACTTTGCACAAGACCCCAAAGTCGCTGCTGAGGTAGGTACCTTCTCATCTGAGGAGGTAGATGTGATGACAGAGTCCTCTGCTCATCCTCGACTGATGGATGAGGGCGAGTCTTCTTCGGCAGTAAGACTTGAGCGACGGGATGAACAGGGCGAAGGCCCAGACCCTGACGGCGATCAGAAGATCAATTTCTCCTACGACATATCTGTAGGGGATATGTTTACAATAGGAACAGCGATGAAAGAGCTGGACAAGAACCAAGTCCAATCGGCTCATCCTCCTGCGGGTACGTTTCCTTTGTGCCTCTCTTCGATAAGATTTTTAGACTTTGATTTTGCGTGCTCCTCGTGAGGCTGACCACGACTGTATGTTCCCTTGTAGACAAGGGGAGAGAACCCCTCGCGATAATAGTCCCCGCCATTGGGGAAGGAACAAAAGTTGTTCCTGGCTCCTCCAATTTTGCTGGTATGGGAGAAGCTGTTGGTGAGTCGGTAGGCTACAGTAGGAGAAGTTGAGCAGCCTGCTGAGGGGGCTGTTGCTGAATCCGCTCCTGTTTCGGCTGAGGTTGTGGAGGATATCAGGCCAGATGTCGCTCACGGCCTTGATATTGCTCTTCTTGAATAGTCTAGGCATGTTCATGGTTTCCCTAAAGCCAAGACTGATGGCGTAGTCCAGGCTGAAGTTGAGCAAGCCGATGGTACAAAATTACAACTTCTTTCGTATTTCTCTTCCTCTTTTTTGGTTACTGATGTATATATATATTTTTTTTATTAGGTTCGGCTTCTTGTCAGGTATCCCTTCCTGGAGCGGAAGAAACTTTTCAAGCCCCCTCCCCGACGACCTCCACGAAAGATGATGAGATGGCCCAGGAAGTCGTCAAAGCTTTCTACTCTGTATTGAAAGTGAAGCTTCCTGGAGTCCTGAATCAGAATGCTGCCTTCGGCCCTGTAAAGGCTGTTGCAGAGTGCCAAGTGGCGGCCCTCGAGAGCATTGCCGGCTATGAAGCGCGGGCTAATACTCTGAGGAAAGTTATGAATGACCTGGAGGGTCAGGTAGCTCGATTTCGGGATGCTAAACAATGGAGCCCGTCATCCTTGTTCCGTACGGAAGACGAGGCTCTGATCAAGGCTCCCGCAGAGGAGAAGGCTACTTTCCAGGTGAGAAAGGATGCCCTCGTTCGGGAGATCGGTGAATTGGCTGACCAGTATGGTCAGTTCAACGCTGTAAGTGAGGCGCGTGCTGCCTCGAAGAACAAATTGGCTGTGCAGATCACCGAGAGGTATAATCATATTGCGTTGATCACGAACGAGATCGCCCAACTGGAAGCCGACTTGAGGGCGGCGACATCTGAATAGGAGGATTATTTGGCTCAGGCTGCCATGACTGCCACCACTTTCGCCCATTTAGAAGAACAACTGGCGAAGATGGAGGGAGAGCATCTGAGTCTGATCCTTTTCGAAGATGAAGCTGCTCGTCAAGAAGAGGCACGGTGCAGAGCTACCGCGAAGTCTGAGGCCGAAGTCGTGGCTCTAAGAGACAATATAAACCGTATATGTATCCCGTAGATTTTTGTAACTTTCTTCTCTCTTTTTTCCAGCCGTCACGGCTCTTGTACTCTTTTTTTTGTAAATAAATAAAGAATCTTTTCAGAAGTGAATGTAATTTTGTGAAATATCGGAACTAGAGGTAATGTGGACGTAGCAAGAATATTTTTGGTGGATATTCCACTGGAGAATTTTGATGTGGACCTATTATCCGTTTTATATTCAAGTCATTTGAATATAGATTAATAAGTTGAACGAAGCTGTTAGTAGAGGTAATATGGACGTAATAGCAGAGAATGTTCTATATCTAACCAGAGTTAATATGGACGTGGAAAGATATATAACGTTAGGCGGAGGTGGATAGTTCAGAGGTAATATTGACGTGATTATCCTTGATGAATGCTTTGCTCAGAGGTTATATGGACATGGCAAAATATAATCATTTCACTAGAGAAATAATTATCGAAAAACAATTCATAGGTAATAGGGACGTGACTTATTTTCGTCAAACCGAGTTTGGACAGAGTCAAAAATGGGAATGATTCCACTGAGAAATTTTTTAGAGGACCTATTATCCAGGACGTATTCAAGACTCTTGAAATATAGATAATAGTTAGATAATTTTTTGAATCATATAAACATCCCACTGTACATTTACATGACTGAACATATGTGAACATTACGTAAAAAGGTTACACATAGTATTTCTTCAGGAACTTGTCGTTGATAGGCATCAATGAGCAAGTCACCATCAGGCTTGGTTAGTCGGTACGCACCATTAGAATAAACTGATTCTATGATGAAAGGACCTTCCCATTAGGTTGGAATTTTCCTTTTGTTTTGTGCGTCATGACCATTGGTCTTCTCACTACTAAGACTAGGTCGCCGACTTGGAAGATCCTTTCCTTCACTTTTTTATTGAAGGCTCTAGAAAGGCGTGCTTGGTATAGCTCAATGTGCTGCTGAGCTAACAAGCATTTTTCGTTTAGCGCTTCGAGCTCCTGGAGTCGCAGACGGTAGCTTTTTTCGATAGTCAACTCGCTGGCTAAGGCTACTCGAAGAGAAAAAATTTGTATTTCTAGGAGAAGAACTGCTTCGCTTCCATAAACCATAGAGAATGGCGTACTGCCTGTTGGAGTCCGGACCGTTGTTAGGCCCATAGACATTCACCGAGCTTCTCATTCCAATCGCGCTTGTTTGAATACACGAACTTCTTGAGAAGTTTTATGATGGTTTTATTGAAGGCTTCTGCTAACCCGTTAGCCGCTGGATTATAGGCAGTAAAGGCTATGTTCTGCATTCGATTTTTATCGCAGAACCGATAGAATGCATAGCTTGCGAACTGTGGACCATTATCATGGATGATCCTACGGGGTAGGTCGAAGTGGTAGACGACGTGATATTTGATAAAACTGATCAGTTTGATGCCTTCACTTCGATGAGCGATATAGCTTTCGCCTATTTGGAGAAGTAATCGGTTATGGCTAGGATGAATCGATGTCCTTTGGAGGATGGCGAGTTGATTGGTCCTATGACGTCCATGCCCCAGGCTTCAAACGGCCAAGATACTGTCGTCGGGTGTAGAAACTCCGAAGGTTGATGAATGAAATCGGCGTAGAACTGACAAGCTCTACACTTTTTCGCATATTCAACAGCATCTGCTATCATTATGGGCCAGTAATAATCTATTCTTTTGAGGTGATCATGTAATTTGGGGCCTGGTTGATGTGCACCACAAACTCCATCGTGGGCCTCCCGGAGTGCATGTTTGGCTTCTGTGTCTGATAAATATCGTAACAATAGCCCATCGTAAGAGCGCCGGAACAGCATCTTGGTAGCTGTATCATAATAAAATCTGAGGGATCGCCTTTGGATAGACACTGCTTCCTTCAGGTCCTCGGAGAGGATTCCATAGACGGCATAGTCTATAAAAGGGCTCCAGTCTTTAATAGCGATGCTTGTTTCCGTTATATAACTGTGATGAATATGCAAGGCATCTTTTACACAAAATAGTTCTCGACCAGACACTGTGATCGACTGCTGAGTATTGGTAGGAATGGTCAAGGAAGCAGCGAGATCGGCTAGAGCATCTGCTTCTATATACTGTAGTCGAGGTACGTTCTCGATGAAGAATCCAACAAAAGTAGATGCCAACTCGATTGTTGCTCTGTGATAGGGGATGAGATCTTCGTGACGAACTTCATAATCCCCTCGGACTTGACTAACTATTAGCTTGGAGTCGTCGTACGCTTATAGATAGCCAACTCCCAGTTGTTTTGCCAATGCAGGCCGATTAATAGGGTATTGTATTCGGCCACGTTGTTGGTGCATGGTTCCACGAGAGAATATGCACGATGTATAACCAGATGATCAGGTGACACGAGCACGACACTTACTCCAGCCATAATATTTCTTTTGGGTCCTGTTCTTGATGCACCGTCAAAGAACATTCGACAAATGAGAATTTCTTCAGTTCCAGCGTTAGACTCTGCTGCTTCATCGGAGATTTTGTCCTAGAGTTTGGAAGATTATGGCACCGGATGAGCTGTCAGAAAATCAGCTAATGCTTGGCCTTTTACTGCCTTCTGAGGAACGAAGAGCATATCATACGGAGTCAATAGCATTGCCCATGTAGCTAAACGGGAATTGAGAGAACCCGGTTTAGTCATGAGCATTCTGAAAGGATTGACTTTAGATATGATATGGATAGTCTGCCCAGACACATAGTGGCATGTCTTCTGGATGGCAAATACTAGTCAAGGCATTCCTTCTCCACAAGTGTGTATCTGTGCTCGGCATCCACCATTGTGTGGCTGAGGTAGTAGATTGCCTGTTCATGGCCGCCTTCATTCTTCTGAGCTAGGAGGACGCCATGAGAATGGTCCATAGCACGGACATATAGTAAGAAAGGCTTCCCCATTATTGGAGCTACCAATACTGGAGGGCTTGTGAGATATGCCTTGATATCGTCGAACGCACGTTGACATTATTCAGTCCAGACGAAAGATACGTCTTTCTTCATGGGCTGAGTGAATGGTTGACACCTTCAAGAGAGGTTCAAAATGAATCGTCTGATGTAGCATAGCCTTCCTTGTAGTCCGCGTAGCTCTTTGAGGTTTCTTGGAGGATGCATATCGAGGATAGACTTCACTTTCTCCGGGTCCAGGTGTATACCCTTTGAAGTGATGACGAAACCAAGGAACTTGCCGCTGGAGACTCCCAGAAAAGACTTGGTTGGATTCAACTTGAGTTGGTGTGCACGCATTTGTTCGAACACCGTTCTCAAGTCTTGGAGGTGGTTGCCCTTGAGATGACTTTTAACTGCGATATCATCTACGTAGCACTCTACTATTTTGCGTAAATGATCGCAAAAAATTGTGTTCATGGCTCGCTGGTATGTCGCCCCTGCATTTTTCAATCCGAAGGGCATCACCGTATAGCAGTATACCCCCAACGGTGTTCAAAAAGATGTGTGCTTCTCATCGTCGGAGAACATCTTAATCTGGTTGTAGCCTGAGAACCCATCCACGAAGGAAATCCGTTCGAAGTCGCAAGTATTGTCGATCGTTACGTCAGTGATCGGTAGAGAGAACTCGTACTTCGGGCATACAGAGTTCAAGTCACGGTAATCGATACAAATTTGAACTTTACCGTTCTTTTTCATGACTGAAACGATATTGGCAACCCAGTCAGGGTGTTGTTCTTCGCGAATGAATCCACTGGCAATGAGCTTCTTGACTTCATTTTCAATGGCCTCCATGACATCTGGTCGAAATCGTCGTTGTTGCAGCTTTACTGGCTTAGTTGTAGACGAAATATTCATGTGGTGCATGGCGACTTTAGGATCCAGGCCTGGCATATCTTCATAGCTCCATGCAAAGATGTCGATGTATTCTCTTATATGCTGTATAAGAGATTGGCGTTCTTTATCAGATAGACTTTTGCTGATGAAGATTGGTTTAAAAGATGATTCATCTCCTAAATTGACTTGGATGACTTCGTCTTCGGTAGGTGGTTCACGTTATCCGAAGTGTAGCTCCCACCTAGTGTCCATCTTTTGAGCCTATTGTTTGAGCTCGATCGATTGGACATCGTCTGCAATTTGGTCAACGGAAACCATGTTGACGGACAGAGTTGTCTTGAACATATTGCCAATGCTGGAGTCTGAGTCCCAGAGGGAGGAGTCAGAAGAAGGAGAACAACGGTCTGCTTCATCATCTGATCTTTCGAGAGTTGTTGGAGGAGTGACATAGCCCAAACCAACACCGTTTCGTTGATAGTAGTTCTCAGGTTTGCCGGGAGGAGCAAAGTGACGTATTGGCAATCGTCGTCCCCGGTCGTAATTTAGCCCCTGATCGCTTTTGATGTCATATCCCATGTTCTGGATGATATTCTTGGCCTGCCAACTATATCGAAAAAGTTACATTTTTTCAGAGTCATAGTCAGCTTCCGTGTTGTGCTTGGAAGAAGTAGAGTCTGGAATGAACTTTCTCTCACCAATTATACGAGTGAAGATGATTAGTTCTTCATCATTCTTTCTGGCTGAAACGATGAAGTAGTGGATATCTTCTGGGTAAACTTGTTCCCGTAGGTGAGGCATTGTGACCGGCATGCAGAGGTGTGGTCCTATGACGTGCTCCAGAGCGTATATCGTATCTACGTAGTGGTTTACAGATTGATAGACATCGGAGTAATTCAAAGATAAACATTTACTAAGAAAGTACGCAAGTTCTTCTTCAGGGATAACATCATCCGTTGAAGGTACATTATTATGAGTATTGGTATACTCATTGAGAGGATCATCATCTAGAAGAGGAGCCACAGTCTTGGTCGAGTTCACCACGTAGGGTAGTTCTTTAGGATTGGGAGAACGGGCATCAGTAGGTTCCTTCCAGGGTATTTTGCTGAGAGTGAAGGTCAATGGTTTGACCTTGTCAGGGTTCTTCTTTTTCACCCAGATTGTGAGAGGCTTCGGAGTACTTTTTGGAGTAGTACGTCCTTTGACTCGAATAATCAGGGGACCACCATTGGAGGATGAACATGCTTCAGCTTCATTGTCAGCTTCGTTGCCGTCATCCTTGGAGGGGCCGAGATTGGTAAAGTACCGAATCTCCATAGTAAGCTTCGATGCCCTTAAAAGGATCGACATCGACAAACTCTGTCTTCACGATACCGTCGTTGTTGACGTACTTGAAGCACTGGTGAAGTGTAGAAGGAACGATCATGTTCCCGTGTATCTATGGACGTCCCAACAAGACGTTGTAGGATATATTGGCATCGATCACATAGCAGAAAACCTCCGTTCGGAGATCACTGATCTGGCAGTTGAGACGGATCTTGCCTAGGGGGTAGCTTTGACTAGCATGGAAAGCCATGATAGTTGTGTTGGTTGCAGATAGATTATGCAGAGGGATTTCCAGAATTTGAAGCAAACTTCTAGGAATGATGCTGAGGGGGGTCATGGATTGACGTGCATACGGTCCACCTTGATTGTCCCGATATACCCTGTATAGTATAGGGGTCTATCATGACGATTATTTTTTAGTAACATGTCCTCCTGTGAAAAGGTGATGTTGGGCACCACTTCCATAGTACTGTGGCATTGAGGACAGGAGACAGGGTCTTCAGCGGGGGCTTTGACTTCGGCGAGGTATGAGTCAGCATGTAGTAATGCCTTACTTAAGGCCTTTCGTATTTTTTTGGAAAGTTGCAACAGATCGAACAGAGATAACCTGGCAGGTGTATTGGCTAGCTGTGCCAGTATGTCAAAGTTGTAGGTCCGATCCATACCTTCGGAAGTTGGCGCCTTCAGAGACTTGTCAAACCGTGTCTCCTTCTGCTTGGTTTTGTCCGAAGTTGAAGGTTTAGACGGGCCGGCTTCTGAGCTTGTGGGGGCAGCAGGCGGTTGAGGAGGTACTGCTTCTTCTTGTGCGGGGTCATATGTCCGAAGATAAGTCTTCCCCGATCGCGTCTCGCCAGATAGAACCTCGTAGATGGGAGAGGATACCATATGGCATGACTTTTATTTCTTGCCCCTTTATGCTTTAGGAGGTACCACCCCCTGCGTCACTTCTTGTACAAGATCCGGATGGACCCACATGATCTAACCACGTTTAGTTGTGTGTGGCACCAAGGTTGAGTTACGAGCTGGCGGTAGGTTGACGACTTCCACTATTGTCATGGGAATCGGGACCACGTCGTCTGGGACTTCTGTGGGAGAAAAGTCACCAAACTGAAGAGAGATCATGTTAGAAGATACGACCTTGTCTTCAGCTTCGAGGTTGATCACTTGGCTGCCGATAAGCTGTTGTATCTTTTTCTTCAGGACGATGCAGTTTTTGGTAGAATGATGCACGTACTGATGATAGAGACAGTACTTGGGATCGTTGAGCTGGTTCGTCTCTGCAGGACGTCATGGTGGAGGCAATGTCAGTTTATTACCCTTTGTCAATCTATGAAAGATGGTGATGACATCGTCTTCATCAAAGGATAAGGTCTCCGTAGGCTTTTCGGAGGCGCTCTGAGAATTGGATGCTCCTTTGGATGTGTCGACCTTCAGGACTTCTTTTCCTTTACCCCCGCGGACAGGGATAGTTTGAGGATGCTTGCCCTTGTCTTCGGATTTGGGTGTTTTCAACCCCAATAGCTCCAGGTTAGGAACGTCGTTTTCAGCAGCATCAGCGACCCCAATGAAAGCGGGCCATGTATCATACTTATGTATACCCAGACAAAACTTTACCGTAGGAAGAAAGTTATGTCAACAAGTATCCATAAGTTCTGAGTCTGGTATGCCGAAGGGCATCTTCAGTACTAGCCGCCTGAAGCGTTCGATGAAGGCGATGATAGACTCGGTCCTCCTTTGCTTGGTCTCGATGAGGGTGGACATACTAACATGCATGCCACTCTCGTAAAACCTGTTGAGGAACAATATCTCCAAGTCTTTAAATGAATTGATACATCCGTCAAGCAGACTGCAGAACCATTCGAAAGCTACCCCCTGCAAGGTGCTAATAAACAGCTTCGACAAGAATGGATCGTCTTTGGGCAAGTGTAGAGTCTGCAATTTTGAAGTACGTCATGTGTTGACGAGGAGAAGTCAATCCGTCGAATGAATTCAGCGTCAGCGGCTTGTAGTTAGGAGGGCAAGTAGCATTCTCCCACTCAGGAGGATAAGGATGAGATATTCCCATCTTCTGCAGCTTGTCTTTGTGTGAGATAGTGTCGAGACGGGCGACCAGGGAATCAATTGCATCCTGTTGATTGAGCAGGTATTGGGAAATAGTTGTTGAACGATTGTCAGGCGTCGTTGGCGAAGGACCACCCCCAATATTTGCATGATTTGGAGGAGGCACAACAGAATGATACTCCTTTTGTAGGAAAGGAGAGTTGTTGCTATATATCGGACTAGCGTGAGCCGAGACATTTTGTTGAGGTGGAGGAACAGCCCCAGCAGCTTGAACCGCCATGATACTGGTAAGCATATCAGTGTTCTTAGCGAATGCTATTTCAAGACCCTCTAGCCGTTTGCTGGTCTGGTTGCTAGCTTCTTCAGGTCTTTCTCGGTTCACCATGTATGTAGATAACATGCGAGGATGAACAGAGGAAACAGTACAACTGGTGCTGATACTGTCTGTCTCTGAGTGGGTAAGTCCCTCGTCTTCAGGTAGAGGAGATAGATAGTCACCGTCACACTCAGGGAGATTGTCGTCTTCTAGAAGGCTACCTCCAGTGTGTAACGCCCCAGAACCAGAATACTGGAGAGCGGGGGCGTACATAGCCAGCTACATATATTGAAGTGCAACCCACCTCGCTATACGGTCACGGCTGTCTAGAACATAAGGGTTTAACTACAAGCCAACAGTCTCCTATGGTCGTGAACAAGCCTATTGTCTCAATCTCAATCAAACAATAATAGTTACAAGATGTCAGAGCACCAAATATATAATAGCAAGGCGTCCCGTACATTACATATTGGATGATCATGAAGCTAGTCGTACAAAATGTCAAGACTAGCAAGAGTTCAGTCATACAAGATCAATCCTAGGATCTGTCAATCATGTTACAGCCCATAGGCAGATAGTAAGTAAAGGTGCAATACGAGCTAACACGTGCTCGCCGGCTAAACACCTCAAAAGAATAATTTTTTACAATAAAGTGGGTGGACAAAAAGAAACCCACTCGTTGCCAGGGTTATGCCTGGTGGTCACCATCTGGCATGAAGACAGGTAGATCCTCTGGTGCTGCTCCGATATCTGGCCACACAAAACCAGCTGGGTCAGACCCCAGAAAGAGCAAGTGCCACAAATGAGGCTTCACTTAGGAACTAAAACCAGCAAATTAGCATAAAAATATAATTACTTAATAAGAGACAGTAATTTAAGAAAAAGCATGACAGGTGAATATAAAAGACAATCTTGTACATAATCAATAAAAGACAGAACATATGATATACGATGAGATAACCATGGGATTCAGATAACCAGGTTACAACCCGTAAACCAAACAAGGACCGGGGTTGTAACCCTTCGTCTGAACGGAACTTGGCTTCTCCCACCATTTATCGGCAAGGTAAATATAAGGAATCGAGATATGTAACAATCTTGTACAGGATCAAGACAAGACTAGACAGATTGAACCCCATCCAACAATCACGGCCAAGCAATAAGTACGGCTTGATACTTTAACTAACTAGGGTTATCACAGGCCTAGTTACTAGCAAGATGCAATGAGAATTCTAAGTCCGATTACCTGTTTGTTACTACCTGAGTGATCCCAGCAAGAAAAAGAAAAGATAGCAGGATATAGCAGACACACTGTAGTAAGATACATGTGTCCTAAGGTACCACACTCGACGGCGGGCTGGAAGTGCACTCATCTCGACGGATAGCAACAAATCCCATGTATATATATAAGGCCGGGACCAAAGGGGCAACAGGTAACTGGGAAATTCTCCATGAACTATTTGATCAATCTAGTCATTAACCTAGCCAGATTCAGTATGAATCCCTGACCGTGGTACTCAGGGATCATGCCCTAAACATGATGCAAGACACACAGGACTCGTAGTTTATACAAGCACAATCTATGCAAACAACCACGGTGTCCAGGCTAATGAATTAATTTGTCAAGAGTGCGCCGCGATGGGCCACTATCATTATCATTATTACTTATCAAGAGTGCGCCACGACGGGCCACTATCAAGCATGTCAGGGTACTTGTCAAGAGTGTACCACTACCGGTCACTGTCGTGTTATGTGTAGCAGGTCAAGTTATCAAGTCAGGAGTACACCACGGCAGGCCACTATCAAGCATTGCTCAAGCATTGTTCAATTATCAAGTCAGGAGTGCACCTGAGCGTAGCCTGATAGTGGCCCGCCGTGGTGCATTGTTCAAATATCAAGCATTGTTCAACTATCAAGCATTGTTCAAGCATTGTTCAATTATCAAGTCTAGGTGCACTCCTGACTTGATAATTGAACAATACTTGAACAATGCTTGATAGTGGCCCGCCGTGGTGCACTCCTGACTTGATAACTTGACCTGCTACACATAACACGATAGTGACCGGTAGTGGTGCACTCTTGACAAGTATCCTGACATGCTTGATAGTGGCCCGTCGTGGCGCACTCTTGATAAGTAATAATGATAATGATAGTGGCCCGTCGCGGCGCACTCTTGACAAATTAATTTATTAGCCTGGACACCGTGGTTGTTTGCATAGATTGTGCTTGTATAAACTACGAGTCATGTGTGTGTTGCATCATGTCTAGGGCATGATCCCTGAGTACCACGGTCAGGGATTCATACTGAATCTGGCTAGGTTAATGACTAGATTGATCAAATAGTTCATGGAGAATTTCCCAGTTACCTGTTGCCCCTTTGGTCCCGGCCTTATATATATATACATGGGTTTTGTTGCTATCCGTCGAGATGAGCGCACTTCCAGCTCGCCGTCGAGTGTGGTACCTTAGGACACATGTATCTTACTACAGTGTGTCTGCTATATCCTGCTATCTTTTCCTTTTCTTGCTGGGATCACTCAGGTAGTAACAAACAGGTAATCGGACTTGGAATTCTCATTGCATCTTGCTAGTAACTAGGCCTGTGATAACCCTAGTTAGTTAAAGTATCAAGCCGTACTTATTGCTTGGCCGTGATTGTTGGATGGGGTTCAATCTGTCTAGTCTTGTCTTGATCCTGTACAAGATTGTTACATGTCTCGATTCCTTATATT
The DNA here is from genome assembly GCA_029216955.1 of Iris pallida. Taxonomy (NCBI): domain Eukaryota; kingdom Viridiplantae; phylum Streptophyta; class Magnoliopsida; order Asparagales; family Iridaceae; genus Iris; species Iris pallida. The sequence goes on along the minus strand of JANAVB010020600.1, from coordinate 2,606,788 downwards.
TACCTTGCCGATAAATGGTGGGAGAAGCCAAGTTCCGTTCAGACGAAGGGTTACAACCCCGGTCCTTGTTTGGTTTACGGATTGTAACCTGGTTATCTGAATAGTCCCATGGTTATCTCATCGTATATCATATGTTCTGTCTTTTATTGATTATGTACAAGATTGTCTTTTATATTCACCTGTCATGCTTTTTTCTTAAATTACTGTCTCTTATTAAGTAATTATATTCTTGTGCTAATTTGCTGGTTTTAGTTCCTAAGTGAAGCCTCCATTGTGGTACTTGCTCTTTCTGGGGTCTGATCCAGCTGGTTTTGTATGGCCAGATACCAGAGCAGCTCCAGAGGATCTACCGGTTTTCCAGCCCGATGGTGAACACCAGGCGTAACTAAGGCAACGAGTGGGTTATTTTTGGCTCTCCCACTCTATTGTACAAATATTCTTTTGAGGCGTTTAGCCGACGAGCACCTATTTAGCTCGATTGCACTTACTTACTGTCTGCCTACGGGCTGTAACATGATTGGCAACCTAGGATTGATCATGTATGACTAAAACTCTTGCTAGTCCTCACATTTTGTAACGACTAGTTTCATGATCAGCTGAATATGTAATGTTTGGGACGCCTTACTATTGTATATTTGGTGATCTTACATCTTGTAACATTTACTTACTTGCTTGTGATTAAGACACTAGGCTTGTTATTGACCCTAAGAGACTGATGGCTTATAGATAAACCCTCATATATCTAGACAGCCGTGACCGTATAGTAGAGTAGATCCCATTTTATTATACGTAGCTGGCTATGTCTGCCCCCGCTCTCCAGTATTCTGGTTCTGGGGCGTGACAAGTGATACAGATGATGGCGCTTGACATTCAGTCAGGTTTGATGGTGCAGACCAGGGAGGCACAGTCTACAAATGAGAGCCTTCGCAGACTTCGAGCCCAGGCTTTAGCTGGATTGGTGGATGACTTCACCGTAGCAGAGGATGGATCCTTGAGGCATGGCAGCCGATTGTACGTGCCGAAGGGAGAGCTGATAGAGGCAGTCTTGTAGGAGACGCACCGATCGAGATATTCTATTCACCCTGGTCCTAACAAGATGTACCGTGACTTGCGGGAACATCATTGGTGGCACGGGATGAAGAGAGATGTATCGTATTTTATTTCGAGATGCCTAGTTTGCCAGCAGGTCAAGGCGGAGCGCCAGAGGCCAGCTGGTCTGTTGCAGTCGTTACCCATTTCCGAGTGGAAATGGGAACACATTACGATGGACTTTGTTTCAGGGCTTCCTCATTCCCAAGGAGGGAAGGATGCCATTTGGGTCATCGTGGACAGGCTGACGAAGTGTGCGCACTTCATACCCTTCAAGGTGGGGCTTTCCACCAAAAAGTTGGCAGAGCTATACATGCAGCAGATAGTTTGCTTGCACGGATTACCAGTGAGCATCGTGTCGGACAGAGACAGCAGATTCACGTCCCACTACTGGAGGAGCTTGCAGGAGGAGTTGGGCAGTCGGCTCAAGTTCAGCACGGCGTACCACCCGCAAACAGATGGGCAGTCCGAGAGGACGATACAGACGCTGGAGGACATGCTGAGGACTTGTGTGCTGGACTTTGGCGGATCATGGGAGAGCCATCTGCACTTGGTAGAGTTTTCATACAACAACATCTACCAAGCCAGTATCGGTATGTCTCCTTTCGAGGCACTATATGGACGACGATGTCGTACACCGCTCTTTTGGGACGATGTTGGGGACAAAGTTATGCTTGGGCCAGAGATGATCACGGATGCAGCAGAGAAGGTCGGAATGATCAAAGACAGGCTCAGAGTGGCTCAGGATAGGCAGAAATACTGGGTCGATGCTAGTCGCAGACCGATGGAGTTCGCCGACGGAGATATGGTGCTAGTGAAGATATCACCTACTAGAGGGATGATCCGGTTCGGACGAGGAGGGAAGCTGAGCCCCAGATACATCGGGCCGTTCGAGATACTTGGCAGGATCGGAGAGGTAGCTTACAGGGTTGCACTTCCACCCAACCTAGCAGGAGTTCATGATGTCTTTCACGTATCCCAGCTGAGGAGATATGTTCCGGACCCCAGCCATGTACTAGAACATTCAGAGTTGGAGATCGGACCGAGCCTTGCAGTTTCTGAGCAGCCAGTAGAGATATTAGACAGGAGGGAGAAGAGGCTGAGGAACAAGGTTATACCCTTAGTACGAGTAGCTTGGAGCCGTCACTCTCCGGATGAATCTACTTGGGAGAGGGAGTCGGACATGAGGGAGAGATACCTTTACTTCTTCGACCCAACCGCTGCGAGGGAACCACCCGTTCTCGCTTGATACCTTAGAGGTTAGTTTTTATCGTAGCCTTAGTCATTTGTTGCATTGCTTGCTATGTTAGAAAATTGTAGGGTCTTCAATCCTTGTGAATTTCGAGGACAAAATTTTTCAAGGAGGGAAGACTTGTCAGCCCCTGTTTTTCAAAATTAATTAAATTAGTGTTAATTGGTTGCTAATGACATGATTAGCTTTAAAATAATTTATCATGATTTTTAGGAATTTTTTCTAGAATTTTTAAATAAATTTTAAATAGTTTTTAAGTTAAAATATATCAATTTGTAATTAATTAAAATGTTTTAATATCGTTTTGTAATATTTTAAATTGTTTTTATATCAGTTTGTAATTATGTTAATTGTTTTAATTAGGTTCTGCAAATTCATTTTTGTATTTATTTAGGGGAGGGACTATACTGTAAAATCCTAAACTACAGGGACCAAACTGCTAAACCTACCTACCCTCCCACGTTCTCTCTCTCCTCTCACTCACCTACTCCCCGACGACAGGCCAGCTGCCGACGACCGGCCAGCTGCCGACGACCGGCCAGCTGCCCCCGCTATTCCCGGCCGACCCAAGACCCTAACCGACCTCCTAACCCTATAAAAAGGACCCCCAGACCAAATCCTAACTCTAGCTCGCCACTACGACTACCCCGACCTCCTTCTTCCCCGACGACAACCCACTTCCCCTTCGCCGGAACCCTAGCTCCGACCACACCCCACCGCCAACTCCACAGCAGTCTACACCACCCCCAACCACCACCATTCGATGCGCCACGCCGAGCTGGACCCAGCGCCACCTAAGCGCCACCGCCACGACGCCTCTAGCCGCCGTCAGCACGCTCGAGAACCCCCCCAGTTCACCGGACACGTGAGTAACACCCTAAACTGTGTCGTGCGTGTCTCAAATCGACACACGTGGTTCGCCCGGACACGAGAACCCCAACACTGTGCTCGGACACGCATTTTAGGACTCGTGCGTGTCATGCTTGGAACTGATACAAGACTCGTGTCCTAACTGTCAGGACACGAGGATACGAGAATAAAATTCGAATTAAATAACGGGTTCGGATTTGGTTTATCGGGTTTAAACCCGCTAACCTAAAAACCTAAATAACACTAAACCAAACCCTACCCCTAACACACAGCACGGGCTGAACCCCTGGCCAGCCAGACTGAGTGTCACCCTCATTTCCCGTATTTCCCGTATTTCGTATTTATACTCGTATCTGGATTTTGGCATGTATTTTTTTTATTTTTCTCAACTGGTAGAATTTTGGTATTTCTCGTATTTTGGGTTTTGTCATGGCTCGGTTTTAATTGGTTTGAGTTTGTTTGGTTTAATGTGTATTGGAACACCTTAGCCTATGCTCCACCTTCATTCCACCACATCCCACCCTCTTTATAATCCCCACCTAACACTCTCTCTCTTCATTACTTCCTCCATTAATTTCTTCTTCTTCTTCTTCTTCCTCCACACAACTCTCCCAACCCATAGGCAAGTGCACCTTGCCATCACATGAGAACCCCATTTTTATTTGTCCATTTGCTAGTTTAGGACATGGTGATCAACATTGGTGCTTGACATTTTGTGAATTGGAGTTTCCATTGTTCTAGATCTAGGTTTTTAGCTATTTTTGGATTTGGTGGTTTTGATCTATTTAAGTTTGATTTTTATGGGTTTTGAGGTTTCTATGTGGAAGAGGATTCAATTTCACCCAAGTTAGAACTTTGGAAATCCGGATTTGGAGTTCGGATGGCCAAGTTGTGATGTTTTGAAGCTTGGGTTCAACCATGGAGTTCTTGCTGTTTGGAGAAGACAGTGAGCAGTGTGCAGAGCTTCTTAGCTTACGCCACTGAGCTGCGCGCGCTCTTTAGCGCTGCGTACGCAGACTTGAGTACGCTTCCTGTTGGAAGCGTGTCTCTTGGGTACGCTTCATGTTGGAAGCGTGTCCCTTGCGTACGCAGACTTGAGCATGCTTTGGTACGCAGACTTGAGCGTGCCTTGGTACGCAGACTTGAGCGTGCCCTGTGTGAGCACCCTGAATTTCGGGTTGATTTTTTTTATTTTATTTTATTTTTCTGATTGATTGGTTTTGATTAATATTTTATTTATTTATCTGTAAGTGTACTTTTTCATGCCATTGATATTTGGAGTGTCAGGGATGTTCAACTCTGAAAATCTTCTTCACGAGTTTTGGAGTGGACATGATTACCTTCATGACGGTATATAGTGTTCCATCCAAACTTGTTCCCTTGTACTCTTTCTGCTTCGCTGAACTTCGGGTCGGTTTAGACCATTTGATTTTTATTTATTTTTCCCACTCTTTTCCTTGATCATTTTCAGCGCGTTACCATGACTTTTAAATTAGGAGCGCAAGACCAGTCAGTTTCTTGAAACCAACTCCTCATTGATGATCTACTCGAGACGCTCGTCACCCATGACCTTCGTGTCCCACTCAGACACGTCATTTTGTGCTCCATTTGATTCGCACAACTTTCCCGACACGTGACCCGATTTTATTTTACTCTACGGCGTCACATTCATCTTCCAACTTGATTTGTGGGTCCCCTGTCGACCAAAACCTGTCCGCCCCAATTATGGACATGGCCCACATTGAGCCTACTACCCGTCCGCCATTTGTATCCCATTTATTGGAATCTCCATGTGCTACTTATTCATTCATGATCATCAACGTCTAATTCTAATTAGATTTTCGCACAATGTCCAGTTTTGATCCAATCCGGCACCACCGAGTCTAGTCCAGCTTTGTGCTACCCTCCATCATGAAACCCTCATAATTCTTGCCCAAAAAAATATTAGGTACTCTCCTACATATTTTTCTATATTTATTGAGAATTTCTAATTATTTAATTCCCATAGAATTGGCCATTTTCCCCTAATTTAATCCTAGCCTTTTGATTCACCTAAACAAATCCTAACCATTTATCCCCCCTCACATTCATAGCAGCCAACACCCATGCAAGGTACCGGCCCTAACTCTAAGGAGAGAACTTTTTCTCTCTCTCTCATTTAATACAACATTTTTCTCTCATCCTCTCTTCTCTCTCTTCCCATGCAACAAACCACAACAACAACTCAACAAAAACAACAGCAGCCCACTCCTTCACACCCCGACCTCCATTCTCCTCCTCCCTGGCTCGACCACCCCCTGGCCGGCCAGCTCCGCCATGCCGCCGGCCGTCGACCACCAGCTCCGCCACCATCGACTCCTCCTCTTCCTTCCTCCTCCACCTCACAAAACCAACGCCACCACCATCAACTCCACCCCATCTTGCCATGGTCGTGCGCCGCCATCCACCGCCTTTGCTTCGCCGTGGCCACTGCCCTTGCCTCGCCGTGGCCACTGCCCTTGCCTCACCGTGGCCAGGCCGGCCTCCCCGTGCGAGCCTAGCACACAGCAGCAGTCGCTGCACCGCAACAGGCGCGCACACGTACGCGCGCGCGGGCCGCCGTCGTGCGCTGCCGCACTGCCGCATGGGCCGCCATGGCTCGCCGTGGGTGCGCCCCACCCTGGGCACTCCTTCCCTGACGGCCACCGTCCTCCGGGACGCGCCGTCGAGGCGATTCGTGCGTTTTGCACGACGTTCCGTCGTGACGAGCTCGGAAACGATGCTGAAATCGCGCCCCGTCGCAGCGACTTCGCGCACATTTTCCCGAAGATCCGACCGTGGGATCGGCGATTTCTTCTCTCCGTCGAAATCTCGGTATATCCACCTTCACTCATGTCAATTTTTGTCCGTTAATTTTATCGTTTGATACAGCAAAACCGGCCACCAAGTTGACCGTTTAAATTGTATTAAATTTGGACAGTTTCGCGGGGCCAACTTCGTCAGCTTGTATCTCCTCCACCACAGCTCCGTTTGGCATGCTACCAGTTCCGGTGTGAAGCTGGTATAACCCTCTTACTACTCCTCCAGTTTCGTTTCATTGTGAGCTTGTTTGATTGGTTGAATTCGACGCCAAAGTTGGTCGTCCGAATTCGTAATTTCCAACTTGTAAAATTCTATTTTTGAACACGGGACTCCAGATTTCATTTCTGACACCACCATTAGACTTGTGGCGTCGTTCTGGCATGTTTTCATATAAAATTTGTTAGATTTGGAGAACGTGGGCCCGGGCACATTTTTCGGTACAAAGCGGGTCCCACTTTCTAGGTTAACGGGACTTTTTGACGCCGGCTCATCGGAATCCAATTTCGGATATACCGTTGAGTTCGTATCGTCATTCTGGACTCGTTGACATATAATTTGCTAGGTTTTGGTGGACATTGGATCCGGCACGCATTTCGGTGCAAGTCGGATACCCATATCCGGGTCAATGGGTCATTTTGAGATCGGCTCATCGGAATCCAATTCCGGAGATACCGTTGAGTTCGTATCATCATTCTGGACTCGTTGACAGGTAGTTTGCTGAGTTTTGAGAACTTTGGCTCCAGCACGTATTTCCGTGCAAACCGGAATTCCAAGTTCTGGTCAACGGGCCAAATTGAGATCGGGTCAACGGAATCCAATTCTGGAGATACCGTTGGGTTCGTATCAACATTCTGGTTTCGTGGACATATAATTTGTTATATTTTATAGACTTATTTTCTTGCACGTTTTTCGGTGCAAAACGGCTCCGACACGGACACCGTTTTGACCCGAAATTACCTTTTTACCCTTGTGTCCAAATTGGACCGTTGGGTAGGCTATCCTAGCTAATTTGACCATTCTGGACACGTTGGCGATGTTCATTTCATCGTCCGACAATATTTGTAGATAATTTTTCTGAGTTTAACCTTTTTATAATTAATTATTAATTAATTCATATAATGTTCGTATTTCGGGATTAGTACAACGAAACTGAGATCAGCCAATTCCAGTGATCTCACATCACTGAAATTGACAAGTTGGATACGTGGATCACTATAATAAGATTATCAACCTTACCGATAATCTCCTTATCTCGATTTGCGTGTCGTAAGTTTCGACGTACAAATAACGAAGTACACTTTATATTAGACTAGAATTGACCCTGTTTGACCAGAGTTGAGCAGTTGACCCAAAGTCAACTGTAAGTCAACACTTGACCTAGTTTGACTAGATTATTGACCGGAGTCGACCTAGAGTTGTTTTGACTTAGAAGAACCTAGAATAATGTAGATTGATTATAGAGATTCATTTATTACAACTTGAACACCTTGTAACCTGTTTTGCTTTAAATAGGACTCTGTGGCTTCAGTGGGACCCCCCTATACTTATCAGCTGTTCAGGTTATCGAGGCGAGTACATTCTCTGATCATTTCATATCCTGCTTAGAATTATTTCCTGCAGTAGATTACTTTACTTGTACTGTCACGTTGGTCACACGGATTGGTACTATATGGATCCCTTCTTGAGATGTTATCCTTAGGGAGCATCGGGTACTACATGATCTGTGCGTTTCACTTACATGGCGTATCATATGCTTCATTGGTTCTTTGATCACTTACGATATATACTCTTATGATCGTAGAGTCTTCCTAGAATCCTTATCCCATTTATGGGACTACTATCTATTACCTTTGGGGTCTGTTACATAGCATCATAACATAACCTGGCTGGATCCTTGTGTATTGATTGGGGGTACGGGGGAGTAGAAATGGACATGTGAATAATACCCAAGTAGTATCTTATCAGAATCTCTTCCATAGTGTCTTATCAGAATCTCCTATGCCATTTACATGTTCATATTGTACTCTGACTCACTAGTCACTGCTAGTTCTCTATTTATAGTAGATATTTCTATTACAGCTTACTCTCTCTGTTTATATACTGCATTTCTTTCAGTACTTGTATCTTACTTTACTGCATGAATATATTTTCTAACCTGCGATGAACTGTTGAGATGTATTGTGATCGCTCCTGTCCTGACTGGACCTGTTGATAAATTTTACAGATGGCCTAGGATTGCCTGCTAACCTAGAGGAGACACAGTAGAGGTTGTTTAGATAGTTATTTCATTTTGTCTGGAGCTGTATTTACTTTGTGGATTACTGTATTTGAGTTTTGAGATATATTTTTGGGTTTATGTATCTTAGACACTTAGACTTCTATCTCCTGTATTTATTTTGGATTTCATGTTTTATCTATCTTTATCATGCTCTACCTTAGATGTGATTGAGATGGTATCTGCTATGTCACCCCCATTCGGGGAGTATAAACTGTTTAGTCTTATACTGTTAGATGCATTGAGACCTAGGACAGCGTTCTACCGCCGACACTGCGGCGTAGGCTGGGCGTTGTTACGTTCTCGTGCCCTAACTCTAGGGCACGGGTCGTGACACCCTGGTACGCAGACTTGAGCGTACGCATGTCCTGAGCGTACGTTTTTCCCCTACGTGCGTGCTTTTGTGCGTACGCAACTCTCCTGCGTGCGTGACTTTTCGCGTACGCAGCTTTCTTGCGTGCGTGACTTTTTGCGTACGCAGCTCTCCTGCGTGCGTGCTTTTGTGCGTACGCAGCTCTTTTGCGTGCGTGACTTTTCGCGTACGCAGCTCTCTTGCGTGCGTGACTTTTCGCGTACGCAGCTCTCTTGCGTGCTTGCTTTTGTGCGTACGCAGCTTTTCTGCGTACGTACTTTAGCTCTCCTGCGTGCGTGCTTTTGTGCGTACGCTGTGTGTGCCCTTGTGCGTACGCTGCACCCTGAACCCCTTGCTTAACCCATTGGCTCTAGGAGTATTGGTTTTATTTCTTGACTTGGTTTCTTTGTTTGTGGATTGAGTTTTCCTGAGATCTGTTCAACACAAGCACTACTATCTTGACCCGACACGGCCTGACACGGTTTTCAAGTAATTGTTTTTGACTAGTACGGTTTTCGGGATTTTCTGTGAATTATGATCCTGGTATTCTCTGATCTCCTTGCTAGTGACCCAGTGGGGTGCACACCTAACTTGTAACTTGTAATTAATCCTTGTGACTTGATAACTTGATAGTGGCCCGTGGCGGCGCACTCTTGACTTGACTTGACTTGTAACTTGTAACTTGTAACATGACTTGATAACTTAATGCTGTTGCGACGGCTAATACGACTTGACAAGAATAAATGGCCTGGACACCGTGGATGAATGTATTTGTACAAATGAACCTGTCTTGTCTTGCATCATGTCTAGGACATGAATCCCTGGTTTCCTACGGTCAGGGATTCATACTGAATATGGCTAGGATTAATGACTAGATTGATCAAATAGTTCATGGAGAATTTTCCAGTTATCCGTTTCCTCTTTGGTCCCGGCCTTATATATATATATACTTGGGATTTGTTGCTATCCGTCGAGATGAGCGCACTTCCAGCCCGCCGTCGAGTGTGGTACCTTAGGACACATGTATCTTACTACAGTGTGTCTTCTATATCCTGCTATCTTTTCCTTTTCTTGCTGGGATCACTCAGGTAGTAACAAACAGGTAACCGGACTTGGAATTCTCATTGCATCTAGTTAGTAATTAGGTTTGTGATAACCCTAGTTAGTTAAAGTAGCAAGCCGTAGTATTTGCTTGGCCGTGATTGATTGAGTGAAGTATAACCTGTCTAGTCTTGTCTTGATTCCTGCACAAGAGTTGCTACCTGTCATGATTTTTTTATATTTTGCCGATAAATGGTGGGAGAATCCAAGTTCCGTTCAGACGAAGGGTTACAACCCCGGTCCTTGTTTGGTTCACGGGTTGTAACCTGGTTATCTGAATAGTCCCATGGTTATCTCATCGTATATCATCCTGTCATGCTTTTCCATATGTTCTGTCTTTTATCGATTCTGTACAAGATTGTCTTTTATATTCACCTATCATACTTTTCTTAAATTATTGTCTCTTATTATGTAATTATATTATTGTGCTAATTTGTTGGTTTTGGGTTCCTAAGTGAAGCCTCCTTTGTGGCACTTGCTCTTTCTGGGGTCTGATCCAGCTGGTTTTGTATGGCCAGATACCGGAGCAGCAGCAAAGGATCTACCTGCTTTCCAGCCAGATGGTGACCACTAGAGGGAATCCTGGCAGTGGGTTTCTTTTGTTCTCCCACTGTAATTGTACATTATTCTTTTGAGGCATTTAGCCGACGAGCACTTGTTAGCTCGATGTACTTTACTTTCTGTCTGTCTACGGGCTGTAAACATGATTGACAACTCGAGGTTGATCATGTATGACTTAACTCTTGCTAGTCCTTATATTTTGTACGACTAGCTTCATGATCATCTGGATATGTAATGTTTGGGATGCCTTACAATTGTATATTTGGTGATCTGATATCTTGTGACTATTATTAGTTGGTTGAGATTGAGACAATAGGATAATATATGACCTTAAGAGACTGATGGCTTGTAGATAAACCCTCATATTTCTAGACAGCCGTGACCGTATAGTGAGATGGATTCCATTTTATTATACGTAGCTGGCTGTGTCCGCCTCCGCTCTCCAGTATTCTGGTTCTGGGGCGTGACACTGAGCCCAAGAACTCGACCCCCCTCTGGGCCGAGTTCGAACCCCCCCTCCATGTTTTATTTCTTTTTTTTTGTTTTGTTTTACTTTATTTTATATATATATATATATATATATATATTTAAAAAAAAATATATATATATATATATATATATATTTTTTTTATTTTTTTATTTTTTTTAATTTTTTTTTGCGAAAGGAAACCTTTATTGACAGATAGGCGCAAAATGCCAAAGCCTATACAAGTAAGCGCGCCAAGCGCGAAACTCACAAAAAACTAAGAGAGAAAGAAAAGGGGGTGCCCTCAAAACGGTACGGGGACCAAGCATCCGGAAGTTAGGCGGGCAAAGCTAGGTCACAAAGGACCCGCGACCCGGCCCCTGTCATCATTCCAAGGCGGCCCAGAACTGATCCGAGGTGTGGGTGCAACACCTCCTTCTCTTGAAAATTTGTCGGACTACCTCACTGTACAATTGCTGAGGTGGGAGTTGGCGCCCTTCAAATCTGAATTTGTTTCTGTTCTTCCATAAAATCCAAAAAGCGGCGGCAGCGACGATCTGGTGTCCGTGAGACATGTTCCAGATGGCCAGCAGATCGTTGATGCCCCCGATCGTGAGGGCCATTTTGTATCTGTGTTGAAGCTGCGTCCAAATGTTAGAGGCAGAATCCCCACAAAGGAGGATGTGATCGGCGGATTCCTGTTGGGGATCAACGCAGCAGTGGCATTTGGATGCCAGACAGTAGCCGAATGATTGGACGACATCATCTGTTGGGAGTTTTCGACGCACGGCACGCCAGATGAGAATTGACCATTTAACTGGGATGCACGTGTGCCAAAACTTGGCGGACGGGGAGGTCGTGACAACGATGCCTCTGATGATGGCTCTGGCGGAAGCAAGGGTGAAGGCGCCACCCGGATTGGGTGACCAACTGAGCACATCCACCGCGTCCCTGATCGACAACTGAGAGGCAGCCAGGATCGCCAAAGCCTCCGGGCCAAGCCAATCATGAACCTTGTCCCAATCCCACCCTGCCGCAGCCTCATCCCATAAGTCCCGGATCTCGCACTGCGGTGGGGTAAGAGCGTTGGGCCTGAGGATATCGTCTCCCAACCAGCGTTCCTTGCATGCCTGCGAGCGCCCATTGCCCAGGATCAAACGAAAGTGAGGTTCCGCAATGTTTCGTCCCCGGATGATGCGCCGCCATGACGCGGATGATCTGTTGTTGGCAGATGCCTCAGTTAGGTGGCAGAATCTGGAGTACCTAGCTCGCATGAACCTGGTCCAGATCGAGTTATCAGAGCGGATTTTCCACCACAACTTAGCCGAATGGGCGTCGACCATGTGGGCCAGCCTGCAGAATCCCAGACCTCCCTCTTCGGTAGGTTTAGCCATAGTGGCCCAACTGGCCCAGTGATACTTGTTCTTTCCCTCGAGATGTCCCCAAAAGAACTTAGCAAGGATGGATTCGATGGAATGGAGAACTTTGATGGGGGGGAGCACACCGCCAGGGTGTATATTGGTATGGAGGAAAGGACGTGCTTAATGAGCATAAGCTTCCCCCCGGGCGACAGAGTGGCGTTGTGCCAGCCCGCAATTTTCTGGCGAATCTTGCCCACCATGTGATCGAAGATCCCAGAATTTGCTCTGCCGTACACCAACAGGCAGCCTAAGTAGAGAAAAGGGGGATAAGCTGTGGAGAAGGAAGTCATTGAGGACAGCACCGCCGAGTGAGTTCTATCCGCTTTGTGATGAGTGTAGATCACGCTCTTGCTGTTGTTGATTTTCTGGCCGGAGCATCGAGTATAATTGGCTAGAGTTCTAATCACCACCTCAATGGCCCCAATAGCGCCGGCCGAGAAAATGAGGATGTCGTCCGCATACGCGAGATGAGTAATGAGTGGGCACCCGGTCGTTGTGTGGAAGTGCTGGAACCCTGGAGATCGCGGCATAGTTTTGAGATTTCTGCTTAGAGCTTCCGCCGAGATGATGAAAATGGTGGCGGAGAGGGGGTCCCCCTGCCTGACCCCACGAGTAGCTCTGAAGAAACCCTGAGGTTGACCGTTGATTACGGTGGAGAACCAGGAGTTGTTGATGGATCTGAAGATGATGTCGATTACAGGTTCTGAAAAGCCAAAGGCTCTGAACACCCAGATCATGAACTGCCAGTCCAGGCGATCGTAAGCTTTTTCCATGTCCAGCTTGATGGCGACATTACCCCCTTGGACGGAAATTTCATACAAGTAATCATCTCTTGGGCCAGGAGGATGTTATCAGTGATATTGCGACCTTTGACGAAGCCGCTTTGTTCTTCGGATATGATTCTGGGGAGGATGTCAGACATTCTGGAAGCGATGATTTTAGAGATAATTTTGTTGGTGAAGGTGCAGAGGCTGATCGGTCTGAAATCTTTGAAGGTGTCTGGATTATCTTTCTTTGGAATGAGGATAATGTGAGCGGAGGATATAGATTTCGGATACGTAGCTCCTTGGAAAAAAGCGGTAGTGGCATCCTCAAGATCGGACTTAATCCCAGCAATTTCGGAAGAACACCCCATTGAATCCATCCGGACCCGGGGCGCTGTTAGCATTAATGGACCACACAGCTGACTTGATCTCGTCGACAGAGGGGGGAGCGCGGAGGCAAACATTGTCACTATCGCGAATCAGGGATGGGATCTCGGCCAGGAAACCGTCATCTCTGACCACGTCCTCTTTAGTAAATATATTGGAGAAATAGTTCGTGGCAGCCATCCGAATATTCTCTTGATCGTCCAACAGATGCCCATTCTCATCGCGAATGCGATGAATCTTCAGAGCGCTTCTGCGGCCTTTGACGCATTTGTGGAAGAAGCCAGAATTCTTATCCCCTTCCAGGTCCCAGGTTAATCTGGCCTTTTGTTTCCAGAATTCAGTTTCAACCCTGATTCTAGACTTCAGAATGGCCTTGGCAAGGTTGAGAGAAGTGCGATTCTCCTGGGACCCGAAAAGGGCGAAATCGATCTCCGCGCGGGTGACATCGTCTTCAGCATCATTGATGGCCTGAAAAATGTCTCCGAACGCAATTTTGCTCCAGGCCGTGAGGGCTTTTCTAGTAGCTTTGAGTTTGGCAGCAATTCTGACCAGAGGTTTCGGGTGATTGACCGAAGTCCAAGCCTCCTCCACGATGTGCATGAACTGTGGGTGGTGGCGCCAGAAGTCCAGGAAGCGGAATGATTTTTTGATGCGTTGATGAGAGATGTTAATCTCGAGAAGGAGGGGGGAATGGTCAGATTCAGTGGAGTTCAGATGAGACAGATTACTAGTCAAACCCAAATCCGACCAACTGTCGTTAATCATGGCGCGATCAAGGCGAGAGTATTGCCTACGCAAGCCTTCTTGCATGTTGCACCAAGTGAACTGATTGCCGTAGAAGGGGATGGCGGTAAGGTGGGCGGTTAAGGCAAAATTATTGAAGTCCTCCATGGCCGAATGGGGGGGGGGGTCACGACCTCCAGATTTCGCCTCTCTGCAAGAAACCGTGTTAAAATCTCCGATGCACAGCCATGGCAGATCTTCGTGAGGGAGAGAGGGGCCCGACAAAAGCTCCCAAAGAACTTTACGCTCCGGGATGCTGCAGCTCCCATGGATGGCCGAAAGAAGGATGCGGGACTTGAAGGTGGGGTGTTCGACCCAACAGGAGAGTGCTTGGGGGGAGTCGTTTATAAGGCCAAATCGAAAGTCTGCGGCGAAGAAGATCCAAATGTCGTGACATCCTGAGATCGCGGAAGGGAAGCCCAGTTTGAGTTGAATATCTTTCATTCTTTTGAGTTGAATTTTGGGTTCAATAATGACAAGAAGATCTATCCGATGAGCTTTGGTGAGGCTGCTTATCCGATTCATAGTCTGTTTGTTCCCAATGCCTCGGACATTCCAAGCAAGAATGTTAGGCATTAAGGGAGGGAGAAAGAGTGGTTTGCAGCTTTGCGACGGATCTTGTGATCATCGCCGAGCGTTGCCTTTGTTTCTTGGATTTCTTCTTTTTTTTGAGAGGATTGTTTCCTGGGCTGGTGCAGACGGGTTCTAGATACCTTTCTGCACTCGGGTGAATGCTAGTGCCTGCCGGGGGGGGCAATGTCGGAGTCTTCACACTCCGCCAGGGCGCATAGAGGATTGTCACGGTCAAGGAAACCCGCTTGCCGAGCCTGCCAGAACCTTCCTGAGAGCGGGGACGGTCGAGGAGGAACGGTGGCCGGTCGGAGGGGGGAAGCTGAAATGTCTGTGGACGGAGCCCCGACAGTCGTACCGGTGGAGTGCGATCTGAGGTCAGCCGGAGACTGGACTCCGGGGGGATCGGAGAAGGAGGCGATGTCAGGTGGAAGGGGGGGAGCGGTGATGGAGAGAGGGGTGATGGGGGGGATCTGGAGGGGGGCGATGTCAGGTGGGGGGTTAGGAGGGGCACCGGGGATGAGAGACTCCGGCGGGCAGTCATCCGTATCGAAGTCAAGAGCTTCGAAGGAGTTATAAAGAGTAATGGCAAGTGAGGGGGATTGGGGGTGAGAGGGGCAATCAGAGTCCTGCAGCTCAGGAGCGACAGCTGCCGATTCTGAGGCCAATGCTCCGCCGGAATTTAGAATAGTGATGGCGAGAGAGGATGTCGGGACGGAGATATCAGCAGGATGTGTTTGGGAACTCTGAGCGGGAGGAGCGGGGGTGAGATGGATCCGCGATGCTTGGCGGGATGATGGCGCCACAGCGGAGTCTCCCGCTTTCTTGGGGAAAGATTTCTTGAGTTCAGGGTGGGCGCGAAAGCAGTGCTGTAAAGAATGTCCGCTCATCTGGCAATGATGGCAGAAAATAATACTGTTATCATAAACCAGCGCTTGTCTGAATGATTTGTCTCCGAGTTCTATCTCTATCTCTGGGGGTGGCTCGGTAGCAAGGTCCAGCTCAACGCAAATCTTAGCATAGTTACATTTAGAGAGGTTTCTTGTTTCTTCAGCGATGGCGACAAGGACCCCGACCGAGCTGGCGATCCTCTTGAGAGCCGCAGCAGGGAAACACACCAAGGGGAGATTGGGGAGGGTGATCCAGGAGGTGATGATGGTCGAATCTATCTTTGGATTAAAATTCGAAGACCATTTGACAATTCTGGCAAGCTGCGTGTCAATTTTGGTCATGCCTTTCGACCACACTTGACTGTAGTCCTGGTCGGAGGAAAGATGAAGGAACAGGTGTTTGGGGTCTAGAGGAGCAATCCGATAGGTCTCCACGAGACCCCATCTGGAGATGACCTCCCGCACGATCGAGAGTTTAGGGCAACCGGCACCGAACTTGAGAACCAAAGTTCTGTAGAAGGGGGCAGAGAGGGAGCGGATCTCCTCGCTGGAGAAAGGGACCCGGATAGGGTATCCGTCAACCGGGGGCCGCAGATAAACTTCTGGCAGGACCACTTCAGCGGTCGGAAGAGGACCAGATCGAATCCGATCAGGCCTAAGAGCGTCCGCAAAGGAGAGGGTGTTGGGGGCGATTCTGGGAGCCGAAGGGTCCAGACCAGGGGGGTTCCTCTGCTCAAGGAGGGGGACGCAACGACAGGGGTCCTGCGCGAGAGGGGGACAGGAGGAGGGTTCACCAGAATTCCGGCGGGGGGCGGGGAAAGGGCACCAGCAGAGCACTGTGAGCCCTCACCAACCGCGGCCGGGGGCAAGGAGGGTAGC